>JAMKCH010006351.1:0-67840 GCA_023653785.1 Ophioderma brevispina
TCAAGGAAAAAGTGGGTTTTGGCATTGTAAATATCATGAAACCTAATAACATAAACAAGCACAATGCCATCTGCCCATTGTTGAGGGTTGGTTGTTGATAAAGCTATTCTAAGGTGTGAATCACCCTCCTTCGTCGTATGCTAATGTTTGCCTTTGGTAAACCTTACCCCTTATGGGTAGAGGGGGAGGAAGCCAGCCTTGGCTTAGGATTCTTGAGATTGGCCAATCGCATTGGTTCCCTATTTTGTGTTTTTTTTTTGGCATGTTTTAAGTCACCCCCTTTCCTACTGGAAATGCTTGTGTGTACACCAGTGTAGTGTCAAGAATTGGTCACTGTCTATCCAGCCCTTCCTCCAAACAAATGTAATTACCGACTCCCTGTTTTCTATCGTGTGGATTTGAAAGAGTGATTTCTGGGAGCAAATGCGTTATTTATCACAAATAAGCGCTTTTGTAATTAGAATGGATCCCAGATTGGACTTAACTCCGGCAGAGCTCTAAATGCTACGTTTATGTCCCCATTCCTGATGAAATAGTGCCCCTCAGAAAATAACCTCTACTTGACTGCCCGAACTATAAAACAACTAAATGGATGAGCCGTCGACCCGTACATGCGCTATTTCCCGGCTATTTCACATTTGAAGGCCGTTTCCAGAAGCTTTTAATTAATTTATCGTAGAACCCCGATAATATTATTCTAGTACAAAATTCCTTCGTTTGTTACTCATGCACCTTTTCGAGCTTAACCATCACCTTTATAGATTACTAGCCAGTTCCCATGCAACCGTGTAAAAATCCCAAATTTGTGGAAAATTGGGGCGCTTCAAAAAAATGTGCTAATAATGCTTTAAAAACCCTAATCCCTGATCAATTTTTTTTGGTATAAGTGCATTGGAGGCCAAGTCTCCCAAACCGCACTAAAAAGGATATCAAAAAAATTTATCACAGCCACTGAAACTCACTGAATCTCACTGTGAGTTTTCGTGAGTTTTAGTAAATGCAAGGTCCCATATATGTGTGGTGTAGGTTTTGTACATATTGGGCACCAAGACTCCCTAATTCCTCCCAGTAAAATGGTACATTTACCTCTAAGCTTCACTAAAACTCACTGCTGTAATATAGTAATGTACCAACTAGATCTCACTTCTTTTCTTCTTACCACTTTTCGTTGCTACTAGGGCTCAACTACCACTCACTATCTAAAAAGTGTTTGGATGTCGCTTTTCAACTGAAGCTCACTAAACATCGCTGCTTTTACAGTATTTGTTAAAATCAAAACTCATTAAAACTCAACTTTTCAAAACAACACTTAGATTTAGTGAGTCTTATGGGGGGCTAGGGTAGGTTGTGAGTAATGTTTTGAGATGTATATTTCCTAAATAAAAGAAAAATAATTTTCTTTTGACATACATAGCATCGCAGATCTGTAATATTGTCTTACCAATTTGTACTGATCACATTTGTTCCCCAAAAAAGATCCTGTCAACATGTACACAGGCTGCAAATTTGGCAAGCCCAATGTATACAATACAAGGTTAATTTCACCTGAAAATTCACAATGTGAATTTTAAATCTGGAAACATGGGTCTCCATGCTGCAGAAGACTCTCAAGAATGCCTACAAATAACGTTTAATTGGCAAAATAATGTGAATATTTAAGCCATTTTGCAGCGGTAAAGTTAGAGCAGAAGCTTTCTGTGTATCTTGGCTTAATGGCACTTTCACTACACCAACTCGTCATGACTAGATAGTCCATGATCACATGTCACCATAAAAAGTTAAGACATCTAGTCATGATCATCAGGACTACCATTCCTACATGTATCGAATCCCTGGGTTCCTACTGTCACCCATGGAAGACATGTATTGAAAAGCACAACACACATGTCCAAATGGCCCATAAGTTGGTTGTTTAGCATGCTGTAACAGCCTCAAAAATATGAGTGAAACTTAACCTAAATCTCTTATAGTTGTGACTACTAATCCAAATTGTCACATTAATTGCCCCTTTGAACTGGCACTTGCTAATTAAAAAAAAATCAAGGAAAAGTGGTTTTGTGTAAATATCATAAACCTAATAACATAAACAACACTGCCAATCATGCACATTGTTGAGGGTTTGTGGATAAGCTATTCATAAGGTGTGAAATAGCGGGGATGTGACCATCTCTCATTCATTGGTCTAAATCTTGTGTATATCACATATAGCCTGTTTCTACTGAGCAGACGGTATCTATCCAGATAAAAATTTATCCGGTTTGATTTAAAACTGAATAGCCGATAGTGCGAGTTTCTATTGATCTCATCGGTTTTTCCTGAAATGCGCCTGACCGTCACGGCCTGTGATTTACCAGCTAAAGGTCATCTCACAGGACAATCGCGTTGTATTGTGGTCGTGACCTGGCCGAACTGTCAGATCAAAGTTGGCGGGAAGAGCGAATGACCTTAGTCTAATCTAATGCCACTATTTGGAGTTTTAATTAATTCATCGTTAAATGATTCTGCAAGCCCGCCACCGTCGTGATGCAGAAAAGGTATCAGGAGGTATATTACAGAGACGTGTAATCTCCGCGCACCAAAAGTAAGACGGCGACGTAGAATCGTGGGATGTTGACAAAATGCAATTCCTACAAACACCCTTGTTACTAATGTCAACAATCGCTCTGCGCTACTGGGAACGGGTTCATTTACTGGCGATCAAATCATGTGACGACAATTTTCCGGTCCTTTTAGCCGTATGTGCACTCTATTGGACGCTGTGTGTTTTCTATTGTTGGCGTGAAACGCGGATATTTCTCTGGCATTATCCTTCCCAACAAGGATACCTACCGGTGGCAACTTTCATCTGTATAAGCAAAAAATGCAGTAGGACGGCTGTTCTATTGAAGCCAGTTAATTAATAATCCTTTTCCTGGTTTAAACTGGAAAATAGGTCCCAATAGAACACAACCTATATCCCCATAATTACAGTCCTTTGTATTTCAAAGTAGTGTCTAACTCCTGTCCAATAAAGGAAACATAAAGGGGGTGTGGCCTTTTGTGACCCACTGAAAAACATAACCCTGATGATGCGCATGACTTTAACGGAAAAAGATGCACTTTAATCTGTAGAATTCATCAGGTCATGTGTGTCAGTGGGTCACAAAATTGCCACACCCCAGTAAAATGATGTCAGTCAACAAAACCATGCTACTGTGCAATCCTATTTCTGTCCTTGTGTGTCTGAATGTTTGTATGAGCAAAGCTGAAACAACACATTCGATGGGTGTCACCACTCACTAGACATTGAAAATTGACCTAATGTCCAGCCTCACAATCGGCAAGCGGGGAAAAGGCAGTGCTGACATATATTCCAGCACCGTCTTTTCGCCAGCACCGCCGTCCTCATAGAATTGTAATTCACGCATACTCAAATTTTCATGATGGCAATCCATTCGAGCAGGAGTGTTTTTATTACCTAACACCAAAGCATGGAATCAGGAAATGAGCTACGCCTCTATGATGAATTTAGCACTATAAACATACACCTATTTAAAAAAATGGCTGCGCTCATGATGCACGCACATCTGGGAAAGGTCGCATTGAATACTTTGTTGACAGCACTACACAACGGACCCCTGGAACCCCATTGAGGGAATAAGGGAGGACTGATGTAGTTACTAACATTTTTGGAGCTCTGCAATTTTAGGTTAAAATATCACATGTATTAATAGATTAAATCAGCAATGAAAACAACATACTTATTTTGAAGCAACATATCTAAGATTAAATTTTGCGGGTGAATATCCAGTGTAGTGTAGCATGATATTTTGGGTGCAATATCACCTTGACTTTTTCTTTTCACGAAAAGATAGATCCCGCAACCGTCATGACTAGAGTCGGGGAACGAATCAGGCACCACTTGCGCGTCTGGAACGTAATTTGACGGTGCAGAACAAATGGCGCCGTGAAGAATATTCTGTGAAATTTAAAGCTTACTGAACAGAAAGTTTACTTACGTGAGTATTGTGTCCGGGCTTCACAACACCCGACTCAATAGGGCATAAAGCATATTTTTTTTTCGAACATGCGCTGCGCAATGTATTACACATTCAAACCAATCACAGTCCGTGTCGCGTCGATTGACAAACCTGACATACGCACAAATGGTCGGCTAATTCTGTCCCGACTATAGATGTCACCAATGCATGAATGATAGCGGCAACATGAACAGACAAAAGTTAAAGACTATCTACTAGTTTGTAATGAATCTAGTCTTGATCATCAGTAGTTTCTGTACGCCACCCTAATTGGTAAATCCCCATAGGTCTACAACATGGGTTGCGGGCAATGTGGGATCTCGGCGAAAAAGCTTATGTACTTTTCCAGAAGCAATTATGCCATGCAGACGTTTGGTCACACATATTCCCCATGGAGCAGTACTACAGGGATTAATGTTAACTAAGGTACTTTGGGGTCTGTAATATAATCAATTCGATTCTCACTTTTGAAGGAAAACTCTGCAATTTCATTGCGCTTTTCTATCCAGGATTCTATCGCAAGCACCGCGCCATGTTGTTTAGCATCTCACTAGGGTAATCTATAAACATACGCTGTCCATTGGCACTGACCTGTTGAGAGTCAGTCCCATATGGCTATCGGCTGTGACAGGCCGCCGATCCCAGTGTTCAATTTTCCCACGTTCTTTCACCCATGCTCTTTTTGGAGCTTAGGTTGCTTGAATATTGCCGACTCCACATCAGGACATCATGATTAAAACGGTCGCGCAATCAACTCGCTGGTGCTAAGACAATGACATCAAAGGTTTAGCAGTCTAGCTCACACAGTGTAAATCATTCTGTACACTAGACGCAGTGAATTTTATCAGTAAAGAATTTCAGTAATCGAGTGTTGCGTTAAGACTTAAAAGAATTTATAATAATTTGTACTCTAATTGTCCAAATTTCTGTTTTTGAAAAAAAAAATGTTTATCCAATGGCGTCGCCTGGGTAGCGCCTAGTTCCCGTAACTGGAAACAGAGGGTCCGCCATTATCTTGAACGCTGTACCTTATCATTGAACGGCCCTCTATTTTTCAAAAAACTCAGCTATTGCTGGGAATGAACGAATAATAAAACCATTATTTCCGCCTCGATTTACCACAACAAAAGCAAGTTACCTAAAAATTCCAGATATGAATCAATCATCAACATAACTGTCCTTCTATATGTTGCAGTTTCAAGCTTATACACCACTGAGAAATTATGTTTTTTTTTGACATAGTTTTCGATCAACACAGATTGGGCCCCAATTTTATCCTCAGGGTGCACACCACTATTACGCCTCCAATAGACTTTGTATAGAAAATTCATGTTCTATCTCTTGGGCTGTATCTCGAGTTACCTTAATTGCGTTTCATAAAATGAGAGTTGCACAGTTTTTTCGCAAGACTTTCTTTTATAACATATCCAAAATTGATCACACCTTATCCGTAAAGAAATTTTGCAATATTTAGCGATTTCACGGAGGTTAGTAATTTCGCTACTCAAATTTTCGCCCGAAACCGGGAATGCACGTGTGTTTTATGCCGCCCGTAAAAAGCAAATAAGCTTCATCAATCACAGATTTTCTTTCAGGAATAGCATGCACACTTTCCAAAAACTCGGTCGAGACCAAATTTATGCAATAAAAAATTCTCAAAAGTCTCAATAACTCAGAATTTTCCTCGTGAGTGGACTATTGCTGTGATAAATTTTTGCCGGCAAGTGGCCGCCAAAAGGTTAATTAGTGGTGTGTTTTTTTAAAAACCCTTTAAAAAGCGGGAATTATTTTTTGACCCCCCAAATTTAAAAATATGTCAAAAGATAGCTATAAAAAGTTAAATTGAGTCGTCCAAATTTCACTTCGTTAGCATTTTTAGTTTTGCATGGTTAAAATAGAGAATAAAAATCGTTAAAAAAAGTCCATATACTGTAGGTCTACTAGTCGATTGGGAGAATTATAACCGTTTTGCTACCTGTAGGAGGTAAACATGGGAGGTAGGGGTGAGGTGCGGAAAGCTGAGAGGTCGGGTTGACAACCATTATGCTGCGGCGTGTTTGTGAGCCCGTATTTTTGGTTACATAGGTGATTTTGTTTGCCCATAACGAGCAATACGAAGAGAAACCTCTAATAATTTTGGTTCTGATTAAATATTATAGTGTTTAGAATTTGAAAGATAGATAAAATTTCAATAACGCTGTTGATATTGCTGTACCAACCCAAAACGGCTTGTATAACGAGACTATCACCATGCTTGCGCTCTTAGAAGGGTTCACACCACTATTACGCCTCCCATAGACTTTGTTATAGGAAAATTCATGGGGTTCTCTCTGGGCTGTATCTAGAGTTACCTTGCGTTTCAGAAAATGAGAGTTGCACAGTTTGTCGAAGACTTTCTTTATACCTACCAAAATTGATCACAGCTTTTCCGTATAAATTTTGCAATATTTAGCGATTTCTTCGGAGGGTAGTAATTTCGCTACCAAAAATTTTCGCCCCGAAACCGGGAAATGCACGTGTGTTTTAATAATCCCCGCCAGTAAAAAGCAAAATAAGCTTCATCAACAGATTTCTTTCAGTAATATCATGGCACACTTTCCCAAAAATTAATTCCGGTAGAGACCAAATTATGCAAAAAAATGTGCTCAATAGTATCAATAACTCAAATTTTTCCTCGTGAAAAAGTACCGACTATTGCTGTGATAAATTTTTGCCGCCGTGGCCGGCAAAAGGGTAATTAGTGGTGTGTACCCCTAATTTCGGCAGAGCAATGTGTGGGTTAAGTTACACCTGATCATCCCAGGTTCATACACGTGAAAAACTACGAGTATGTTATGGTATTAGATGGAGTGTTTGAACGCGACTTCGAACGTGTTCGCGGCGGTGTCGGGCCAGGACATTGTGAACGCTTGTTCGTATCCCACAGGCCAGTCGTTTAAATGGAGATAAAACAAGATTTTTTCCGAACTATCTGCACATGTATTTTAGAACCCAAGACTACCTAACATGGAATTTCTTTATGAATGGACGTAGGAGGTAGATTTTTTTTTGTTTCAAACTAAGAGGCTATTTGGGCAGCTCCCAATTTAAATAAACAGTTGAGTTTGCATCATTGGCATATGTATGAAAAGGAATCCAAAATTTCTACTATAGATGAGATGAATTAACTGAGCCAAGCCCTTTAATAACAAGGTAGGCTTATTTTTAGTCAAGGAACAGTACAAACTCTGAATGCATCCTATTTTATCACTTGCAATGCCATTGTGTAAAAATAAGTTAATAACACTGGCTACACCGAACTGCCTGAAATTGGACATGGGGAACGACCTAAATGCTGTGTATGTTGCTTTGCTTCCATCTTGAACGATTTATCATAAGCAAAGTGTACTTTTAAGATTGGGGATTATTCCTTTGTGGCCTAATAATAAATTCCTGTGACACCAGTGCAAATATTGCCTTGCAAGAATTGCATTGTGGAAACAACACTCTAATTCCTCTTCCTTCCTGACCATTTGTAGATTGCCTAGTGCCTACGGCGAAGGATTCACAAATTGTCCCCTCTGAAAATTACTCAACAAACCTTCTGGTCCCTTACCCCTACCCCCACCCCATTTGTAAAGGTCTGGTTATGCACTGTTATTTATACTGTTAGAGCAGGCACTTAATTTTGTTATTATTATTACATGAATAATCATTTCAAAAATACACTTTAGCGCGATATGGCGATGCCATTTATTTTTGTAAACGACTGGTAAAAGATACCATTCCCTAATGATACGGACGCCATACATGTTCAATCCCTCCCACAGACCAAATGAACACTTCTTTTTCGAGTTCATTCGCCCTTGGATATCTAGCTACCTGACAAGTCCAGCTACGCATAGCGTCGAATGGTACATCAACAACTGATCAACAAGGTTCATCGAGTACATTCGGAAGGGGTCTACTTTTGGCCTTAATTTTATCTTTTCTGAAGGAAATAACGATTCAATCTCAGAGTGATGTTGAGTGTGCTAGAGCAGACGCAGATAATAGAATTAATAGTTCATGATATTTAGGTAAGTTTTTAGCTGTACGAAAGGAGATTCACTTCACAATTTTTTCGACTGTTCTGGTTATATTAACATTTCCCATTTACCAGCGTAACCAAAACTATAGGTCAGTAGATGATAACGAGTTAGTGTTAAAAGATATGTTTACCTCTTGTTTTGGTTACCAGAACTAGGGTAGCGCCACTTCCTGTGCAACGTGCCTGGATGTAACAACAATAAACGATTGCATATGGCCCGTTTCACAGTATTGCCACTTTTTTTGAAATTTTCAACTTAAAACCATAGCATTTTTTTTACAGGAAGGTGAGACCGAGTCACTTTTTGTGTTTTTACTAGATCTCTCCTAGACCTACCTCGCTAGCCGTAACAACTTATTTGTGGCTTGTATTTCAGGATACGGCCCACACAAAGGGTCAAACTTTGACTGATATGGGGCGTTCAACCAAAAATACATGCCCTTTTGTTTTTTCAAGCTGCCATATTAGCTATTACACCTGGTCAATTTTTACTTTTTGAGTTCTTTCGGCATCTAGTGACACTTTATACCATGTGAAAATAAGTGTATGCAGAGTGCTCCAAAATTTATATGGACAAATCAAAATTGAGTGTTGGACGTGACATTTTCCGTTCACATTGATACCATGTTTATTCAAATACACTGACACTCCTGTGGTGGAGATCTGTTGGCATTTTATTGTATATTTACAAAGACCAATCCCTCATGCTAAATGCCCCCACATAAATTTATACCTGTTCCTTGAATTAATTTCAGATATGGTTTATTTGAAATCTTGTCCGCAATTTTCCCGTTCACAATTTTGTCACGTCCAACACTTTTTTGCAGAAGCCTGTTGTCTTTATGAAGCAATTTCTATGTTTTGTATTATTACTTCCGAGTGTGATTTCACTCTACTAGTAATTGTACTGACAGTTTTGACAACCACTGTACAAATGACTGGCTCCCTCAACATGAAAAATTTCGTTCACACCAGTCACTTCCAAAAACACATTTGGTCCCGTTCAACTACCCGAGTTGCTATCTCAAAAACGAGGGTGTCTGCAACTTTAAATTTAGAGTATGTTTCTAGTTGTTCCATGGGTATGTGAACTACACTTACTTTGAGGTGTGATCAGTTTTTTAGTAATTGTTTCAAAAAATTGCCCCTGTACATTTTCAATTTGTCACGTCCAACGCAAGCTTCAATCAAGCACCCATGCAAAACTAACAGCTTTGAATTTGGAAGGGCAACAATGAGGATAACAACGCATGCACTAGGGGAAGTTAGTAGTGTTTCATCTTTATAGAAGCTTAAATCAGTTTTTTGTTTTTTATAAATGAAGAAGATAGATTTAAGGAGTCAAAATTCCGTTTCACGATGTCACGTCCAAACACTTTGGACATAAAGCTAATTATCTGCTAACTCAGTGGTTGAGATTTGCTTGCATTTGGTACCAATGTTCTCCAGCCTACAACATACTCAATCATGAAAAATCTCGCTCTGTTACTTTTTTGATTTTATAATAACCTTTTTTATTCAAGAACCTGTTTTGGGATAAAATAGAAGCAAAAATGTCAAGAAATTGCAAAATGCAAGCGCAAGTCATATTTCCGCTGTTATAGCCTGAAGGTGCTTACTTTACATTTATGATGTAGACAAGTCTATTTCTTTGGCAATTAATCTAAATTTGTCATTAAAAACTTTTGCATTTTTTACCAAAAACTGGCTCAATTTTCCAACTCTCTGATTAAAAAAGTAATAAGTGAGAAAAGAATTCAGGTGTGCTTTCTATTTTTCCTTAAAATTTATAGTCCTTTACACCATTAGAAAACACTAACAGCTTGAACCTAAGTTTGAAAAAAATGACCCCCAGGTTGACAAAAATTTGGCAATTACTTGTGAAAACGGCCATATGCGGCACATCAATGCAATTTTGACAGCAAATCCCGGATGGTAAACGAAGCAACAGCGACCACTTGGATCAACGTGAGATTGCAGCCGAGGTTTCGGTACCACCTTGGCCCTTGGGTAAGTTTCATAGCATTTTCGGATGTTACACACCACCCTAACAATTTCCACTAGTTCGATTCATAGAATTGCCTCTTGTGGCTTCACTACGGTCGCGCTGAGACGTTTAGGAAACGGTACGTCCGCTTCTAAAAAGGCAATTTAGGAAGAGCACCTAAGTTGGTCCATTGTTCCCGTTAAGAAAAATCCGCTTCGTAAAGGGTACTTGCTCGACCACTAATCATCAGGACTATTTCATGTACATGCATAACTTAAATGCAGCAGTTTTTTTGCACATCAGTTCTATAGTTTTACTTACCTTCCCACAAAATTTTCCAACACACTACTTTTACCAGCACTCTGTCCACCCACTACAGCAATCTTGGTAAAAGATCTAAACTATCGTACGATAACTACCCACACACCAACACGCGGCGAAAGCATCTTGCATTTTTTGTTGACACTCGTAAGAATCACATTTCCATTCCCATTCCACCCCGATTACCGGCCATTTTTTGAAAGGTTTGCGCCTCATCAACCTCCACTGCATTCCACCATAACCAAACTGTAATAATGCGAGGTAATTACTTCACGCCGCTGTAATCCAAGCTATGAAGATTTATGCAAAAATATATTATTCGGGGAAGTCTAATTTAGTGTACTTCACAATTTTTTTTCACAACAATTCGGCCCTTTCCCTGGATTGAATGAATTAGTTTTAAAAATACGTACGCATTTGCTAGTACAAAATACAAATAGGCTGACTTTTTTTTTCCAATTAGTGGCTCATTGTCAAATCATTATTTAATATTGTATAAAACAATTTTGAATAGTATTTGTACAAATATAGTTGGGTTAATATGGGTATTTACAAGTTTTGTTATTTCATTCACTCAGCGTATGTTTTTATTTTTATAACATTACATATAACGTTTAAAAGGTACGTTTACATCCGATGGTTTGCCCTTTGATTTATTCGTCGTTTTTAATTAATGGTTCCGGATTTGTGGCTTAAATAGCACAGAATCGTTAAACAAGAAAATGTTATCAACAAATATCCTACTTTCTTATGGAAATGACGCAGAGTATTACTATCAAATGTGTCCCAAAAACATCTGAGATAGCTCCACGCATAAATAAAGAAGATTAATTTTTACAGAGTTTTGCTTTTGACTCTGAAATCCATGCCTGTTTTTTGAGCTGTTTTTGATGACCTTCCATTTCAGTGGAATTTTATTTTTTTCATGACAAGATGCCAAGTTCCGGTTGCCACTCAGAACCATTTAGAGAGGCCTACAAGGCACTGACCTCTATACATGGCTAGCCGGCGGCGATTGCAGAGAATGAAACATTTTGTCCTCCATTTTGTAGAGGGCAGCAAGTTTGTCTGTCGCTGCATTACTTGTCATGGCACTTGTACGTAAATTTGAAATTTACTCAAAATAAGGGAAAATAAAAGTTTTTTTTCACACAAAGGAATGTTGTTTATATCAAACGATCAGTAATGAACTATAAAGAGAAATTATTTCCGTAAAAAATAATGAAATAAACGGCGGAAATGTGAAATACTAACTAGATAAACAGTAAATAAATAGCAGAGCATGTTATAACAATAAGAAGATAAATGCATGGTAATAAATAAATATAGAAATGAATGCATGAATGAAGGAAGGAAGAATGAAAGAATGAATGAAATGGATGACTAATAAATCCCAACTAACTTGGCCTTTATTATTATGAATAAAAAAAAAAAAGGAAAAAAAGGCAGGGAAAGATGAACTGATTGAGGTGATTGCAGGGCTGTCTTGGAATGGTTAGTTGGAATTCTCTTGAGGATTCCTTGTCTTTGTCCTTGTCAGGCGTGTTGTGCTGTCTGTGCCATTCCTTCTCTTGATCTCTTTTCTTTTCCTTTTTTCTTTTTCTTTTATCCCTTTTCCCGTTATCCTTCTGGATGGAGTAGGGGGAATGGGCCCTGCCACTCACCGTGCTAGAATCTGCAAAGAAATCACCCCATTCAGAAATAACTGAAATAATGAAGAAATTTCCGAAAATAATATATAAAATAAATGAAGGAATGAATGATAAATGAAAGAATGAATTATGAACGATAAATCCCAAACTTTGCCTTTATTATTACTGATAAAAAAAAAAGTAAGACAGAAAAAAGACGGGAAGGGGGAAGGGATTGAGTGAGGGAGGCTGGGCGGGATGGAGGTTAATGGGGCTTTGGACTTGCATGGGAGAATTATTGATGTGAGAGGCGTTAGGGCGGGAGTGTATTGTCGCATTTTCTCTTGTTTAGTGATTGGCTTGAGTGTTCTTTCTTTCTATTTTCCTTTTTCTGCTTCCTTTTTCTTGTTTCCTTTTCTGGCTCTTCTTTTTTCTTTACTTCTTTTCTTTCGCTCCTTTTTCTTGTTCTTGTATGCTCCGGGTAAAACTGCACATGACGGGATCATCTTGTTTTTCTTTATCGGCGTTCAAGGTTCTCTTTTTCTCGCTTTTTCCCCCCCCTTTTCCTTTGCCTTTCTTTTTCCTTCTTCTTTTTCCTTTTGTTTAGTTCCCCCCCCCCCCCCCCCCCTTTGGTCAAATGTGGTTGGCCTCAATCGTTCAAGAATCTTCAAAGATCACCTTCCCCCTCACTTTAAATCTTATCCATTTCCTAAAAAATAATGAAACAAACTGAGGAATGTGAAGTAATCAATAAATACAGTGAATAAATATCCGAGCCTGTTAAACATAAATAATGCATATTTTATTTAAATAAATATAAAATTAACCGATTAATGAATGCATGAAGGCAAGAATTATGAACGAATAAATCCAACGTACCTTCTAATAAGGTAATGAATTATTATGACTAATGAATAAACTAACAAAGAGGGAAGGGAGGGAAGAAGGAAGGGAAGAAGGAAGGTAACGAATTTTGAAATGGAAATGAAGTGAAGGTGGCTTTCCTTTCTTTTTCCTTCTTCCTTTTCTTTCTTTTTCCTTTACCCCTTCCGTTTCTTTCCGTTCCTTTTCTTTTCTTTTTCTTTCTTCTTTCTTTCTTTTCTTCTGTCTTTCTTTTCTTCGCTCCCCTGTCTTTTCCTTTTTTTCTTTCCTTTCTCTCTTCCCTTATCTCCTAATACTTTCCTCCTTTTCCTTTTCTTTCCCTTTTCTTTCCTTTCCCTTTTTTCCTTTCCCCTCTTCCCCCCCTCCTTCCACCCCCCTTTTTTTTTCCCTCTCCCTGCCTTTCTTTTTTTTCCTCCCTTTCTTTTTTCAACCTTTCATCATAAATATTTGTATAACTGCACAAATTGCACTCTAATAATGCCACACAGTAAAGTAATCCCATCAATTTAAAATGATGCTGTATCGCGCCAATTAGCGTAAATATGACTGTGGCATAAGTTGTCGATCTATCTACCCATCTCTCTAAAAATGCAAAAGAGTGAAATTTCCAACTCTTAAGAGTGACTAACGGGCCCACTCTGAAAAGAGTGGAAATTTCAACACCTTTCAAAGAACACTTTTTGGGTCAATTTTTCGTTGAATTAACAAAATGATATAATTTTATCATTTGTTTAATTATCAAGATTTAATTTTGAGCCATAAAGTATTTCTTGAAAGTGTGAAATTTCACTCTTTTCAGAGTGGGCCCTTAGTCACTCTAAAAGAGTGAATTCACTCTTTTGCATATTAGAGAGGGCACACAATTTTAATAACTATTAAGACATTTTTCTTTCAATACAAGAAATATTCACCACTGTTGCGATTGACTTCGCATTGCATCAGTACGGTTGACCTCTCTTTTCTGCCCTCTACCAAAATGGCCGCAAGGGGAAGTTCCCGGTTGTTTCAATCGCCGAATATTCAATTACGAGCGAGCCTGCTATCCATGTATAGAGGTTCAATGCCTACAGGTTCAACGAGAGATTGGTGAGGCACCCAAATCGGGCCCAATATTGTGGTCAAAATAGTATTTTCATATAGACTAGACATAGATTTCTTACCTTGTATTTGGCTACAAATGTCTTAAAAAAGAGAAAAGTTGATTTGATTTGTTCATTTTATTTCAATGTAAAACATAGGCTTTAATTTCGTATTTTGCTCCTATACGAATAGAAATTTCACAATTTTTGAAAAAAACAATTTACCTTTAATATTGGGATATTTTTTTATGAACGCTTTACATCAAGGCAAATCAGTACTTTCGATTTTTTTAAAGGGACACTTATAGTGAAATCTCTCGTTGCACCTTTTTGCCATGGTATTTGCAAGGAGTTTAAAAATTATAGGCAGTTTTTCTATAGGCCTAGCAGTTCCCGTGAGTCAGTTGTTAAAATAATAACCAGGCATCACGTTTAACAAATATCACTCTACTTTTTGGGTAGCAAAGTAACACACCATTTCTTTGAGATGAAGATAAAATCACACATTTTCTTTTAAAAATGAGATTTAATCTTCATTTCAAAGAAATGGTGTTAGCCCCCTATTAATTTGGTACCCCAAAAGCCTATAAGGATCGTGATCCTAATTTTGTTAAAAATTATCGCCCTAGATATTTCTTTATTGACAACTGAATATAAACTCATTGCAAAAACGATGGCTAATTTTCTTGATGGGCTTATTCATGACGATCAAAATGGTTTCTTGAAAGCTCTTGATGGGTCAGAATATTGGTTGTTACATTCATATTTACTAGGCCTATGCTGAAATTAAGAATATTCCAGGGCGGCAGCAGGGCCCAATTGTCTTGCTAGACATCGAAAAAGGCTTATATTTGACCGGTTCTGGTGATAATTTTATTAAGTCTATTAAATGGGTCATAACCCGGGGTCATAACCTTTTATAATTAAAGAAAAGGTAATGTTATAAATAATGTGTTTCTCTTTAGTAGTCCTATTATCTCGTGGGATACTTTCAGGGCTGTCCTATATATTTTTTAATTCCTTTTTTGCGATTGAAATTCTTGCTCTTGCTGCTATAGGGTAGAGTGATAATATCAAATGTATTAAAGTGGGCAACACAGAAAAAATAATTTGCTGGCAGATGGGACCACATGGTTTTTACGGGGGGGGGGGTCTTTTCAATTTTTTCAAGCCCTTTTAGCACTCTTGATTGCCTTTTGAGGTTTCAAGATAAATTTGTCCAAATCTGGAGCTATTCATATCGGTAGTTTGAAAGATACTGTTTTTTTTTTCATTTCCAGGATGCAGGTCTTAAGTGGCGATCCAACACTTTCAAAACATAGGCCTAGGTATTAACTTTTCTCTTATTAGCAATATTAGCACATTTTTTGAAGAGCGCCCCCAATTTTTTTTTAAAAATGAGATTTTTACACTGTTGCATTGGTAACTGATGGCTAGTAAACTATACCTGTGAATGGTTAAGCTCTACAATGTTTAGGTGTCGCAAACGAAGGAATTTTGTAACTAGAATAATTAATATATCGGGATCCCCGATAATAATTCAACGGCTGCTGGAAACGGCCTTCCAATATGAAATAGCCGGGAAATAGCGCCATGATAGTTGTTTTATTGGTTCAGGCAAGTCAAGTTAGAGGTAATTTCAATTCTTGAGGGGGCAATATTTCATCATGGACGGACATAAAACTTAGCATTTCCAGCTCTGCCGTTAAGTACAATCTAGGATCCCAATTCTAATTACAAAATCGCTCATTTTATGATAAATACGCATTTTTGAGCATTCTCGTTCGCAGGTGTAGTTTTCTAGACAATTACCAACATCGCTGTGCAAAAATATCAAATTTTGAAAATTGGGGGCGCTCTTCAAAAAATGTGCTGATATTGCTTTTATGTGATGTGAATTCCCTTTATGGGCTTATCCCCAAACTTAGATCGAACAAAGCCATAGATACATAGAGTTGCAGGAACCCAGCCTTGATGTAACAAAGGTGTGGACCAATCTGATGGTGAATTTTTCATCAAGATACTGTCAAAACTGCCAAATTTTCCCTAGTGAGAGCCACGCAGATTTGCAAAAGTTGTTAACATGCTTGATCATTATTACATGAGCCTAAGATGACACCAAGGTTTCGTGCTTCAGCTGACGAATGAATAACTGAATTGTCAACGATCATGGTTGGCTGAGATTTACTACCAGTATAACATCTCTTTCTTCTTGTCTTTTAATATCAGTTTGAGACTAGTTTGTTGGATTTATAGGATCTGGAGGCCCCATCGGGGGTGTGCAAATTAGGTTTTTTTATAACGCTCTTTTATTATATATAGTTTCTCCTTTTCTAACTATTTACTTTGTAATTTTGCGTCATATAACACCTATGATAAAAAGTTTGATAGAATTTTGTTAGAATTTATTGGTTTATTTTGATGTTTTGGAAATTATTTTAAAAGATGTAAAAACAGTTTACAGATTGTAATCAAATATTAAAACTTGTTGCTATATTTTGCAATGTTTTATTAAAATCATGCTTTTATGTTAATAAAAGCGAGAAGTAGAGAACCGTCTTGTGGTCTTCCCTGTCAGTACTGCCCACCAGTGATCTCTACACCACCAAACACTGTTTTTCCAAAACATCATTTCTCAAGTATACCCATCATGACTAGACCCCATCGCAGGCATTTTCTAAGGTCTGGCTTGACTATAGTGTCATTAGCTGTCATTGAACGTAGAGGGATTTTCTAGTGCAAAATGTAACATCATTGCTGATATGTGTAACAATCTCCAATGCGATATGTCTGCAGGAAACCCACGGAGGAATCGAAAACCATCGCCCAACCATACCAGGAATGGTCTTAGCCATCGAGAAACCACATAGACAGTATGGACGTGTTATATTTGTGAAAACAGGCTCCAACGTATATAGAAGCAACATCAATGTCTGCTGACAACAATATCGAAGTCCTCACTATTGAGCTCAGCGCTGTCATAGTTACATCAGTCTACAAACCTCCATCAGTAGGCTTCAAGCACCAGTGGCGTCAATTCTTTTTGACATACGAGTGGGGTGGGGTTGATGAAAAGTTATGAATGAGATGCATTACTAGCACATGTGCGCGCGAAGCCCGCTAAAATTTTGCCATTTAGAAGCTAAAATCGTTTAATGTAATTGTAATTAGAACAAAGTGCGAGCGAAGCGCGCGGAAATTGATCATTTTTAAAGGTCCCAGGAAATGAGATGATAAACCTAGTCCAAATCTTTACGGGGCATTCCATTCCAATAAACAGGGCCACAAAAAATACACTACCAGTGACATCATTAGTGAAACTATTGATTTTCAGTCAGTGCCATGAATAGATTAACACCAGTCACCTGGAATTTTCTATTACTCTCTGACAAATCAGTAGTCACTAATGATGTCATCACCAACCCCAAATATTGAATGCTTTCTCGCCCCTCCTTGTAGACTTGACACAAACCACATCAATTCTATTTGCATTTCCTGACCTTTAAACTATTATTTAAAAATGAGGTTACTTTTTGTCAAACACATGAACGGGCATCAACATTGCGGGGATGATCGTTATTGGACCACCCCCCCCCGTCAGCAAAAATGTTTGTGGGGATACCCCCCCCCCCCCCCGGATTTACGCCTATGTCAAGCACCCTCAGTTCAGCCTTGGGAATCCCACCAAGCCTCACTTCTTTATTGGCGATTTCAACAGTCATTGTACCCAATGGGGCTACAATGAAACTAATAAAGACGGACAAGCTGTCGAAGAATGGGTAGACAGTCAACATCTACCTCTCCTTAACGACCCTAAGCTGCCGCCATCATTTTATAGTGCTAGTTGGAAGAGAGGTTACAAACCTGATCTAGCTATTGTTAGCAAAAACATAGAACCTGTGTAGCAAGATTGTTCTGAATCCTGGTCCACTAACTCAACATCGACCAATCAGTATCCAAGTCAACGCAATGATTCACTGATGACCTGGAACAGAATGTAAAGAGGATTGCTCCAAACCTCATATGACAAATTTGCCCAACTACACTGCAAAAACTGGGGTGTTAAAATTTTAACACCAAGTCGGTGTCAAGCTTGTTGGTGTTAGTTTCTGGTGTTGAAATTTTTTTTTTTTTTTTTTTTTTACCCCCCCCCCCGGATTTACGCCTATGTCAAGCACCCTCAGTTCAGCCTTGGGAATCCCACCAAGCCTCACTTCTTTATTGGCGATTTCAACAGTCATTGTACCCAATGGGGCTACAATGAAACTAATAAAGACGGACAAGCTGTCGAAGAATGGGTAGACAGTCAACATCTACCTCTCCTTAACGACCCTAAGCTGCCGCCATCATTTTATAGTGCTAGTTGGAAGAGAGGTTACAAACCTGATCTAGCTATTGTTAGCAAAAACATAGAACCTGTGTAGCAAGATTGTTCTGAATCCTGGTCCACTAACTCAACATCGACCAATCAGTATCCAAGTCAACGCAATGATTCACTGATGACCTGGAACAGAATGTAAAAAGGATTGTTCCAAACCCCATATGACAAATTTGCCCAACTAGTGAACAAGACTGCCCGGAGATTCATACCCTGAGGCTGTAGGACGGATTAGTATACCAGGCCTTTCCAAGGAATGTGTGCTGAAGAATATCAATAGTATACTACCATAGACTTACCATGTTTGAAGCTGATCCTTTCTCAGCTAAAACAACTGCTAAAGGTGAGGAAGTTTCGGAGAGGATCTCCCAGGAAAAGATCAAAACCTGGCATACACTGAAAACAAAAAATGATTTTTCGACATGCTTTACTAAAAACAAATTAGTAGGACAAATTAGTTGAGCATCTGCTAGCAGTTTTCAAAGTCTTTGAACTCGCTCTTCCCACGCTCTACAACTTTTGTGAAAGTAAATAACGAATACAACATAGATTAGCAGTTCCTACTAACCTGAATGTGCAGGTTTACCAAATTTGTCTAAATAGTAACAAGAGTATATGTTTGTTACAGCACCAATTAATTCGTAAAGCCTGCCCAACCAATCGGTTCTACGAACTTTGTGTTCCCGCCGTTGCAGTCACGTGACAATCACATGTACATGCAGCTTGCTGTTACTGACGTGTGTTGGGGCTCTCCCAAAGTGATGAATAATTCAGGTAATTCTAGGCATGTTAGGTGTAATAAGATTCAAACAAATTAAAGGTCTGAATGTACAATTTTTATGTCTATCCATTTGGTCGAATCGTGTTCATTTCATCGGCATTGTGGCTGGATCTGAGATGCATGAACTCAGGGCGGCTTGTATGCATGTTTGGGGTAGGCCTATACCGTGCCATGCATGTCGTAATGTTACTCAACTCCATGACCAGGGGCGGATCCGGATTTGAAAAACGTCAAAATTACCGGGGTGAAGGCTGAAATTTGTCCAAATTGGGCTTGATTTTGCAGATTTGCAGATTACCGGGAGGCGCACCGCCCCCTCTCCGCCCCCACCCCGGATCCGCGCCTGATGACTGTGCACTCTCAGTCTGCGAATAGATATGAACCCGGCAGGCGCGGATCCAAGGGGGGTGGCCGTGGTGCCTTGGGACACACCCCCCCCCCGACATAAGGATTTTTTTGAAGGAAACAATAGAAGAAAGAATGAGGAGCGGAAATGACACTGAATGAGTTGACTTACAATCGACTGAAAAGCTTATTATATTATTATCGCTCCAAAAAAGACAAAAGAAACAACCCTATTCATGTTTCAGACCAACGAACTTTGACTCAGCAATGCTTTATGTGAGTCGGAAATCGACCGACTTCCAATTTCTTGACAGCAATCGCTACGAAATTACGAATATAAGGTTTTTTACCAAGATCACATCGATAATTACCAAAAATGTTAAATACTCATCATGTCGTCAATGGTGGGGAACGAGGGGGGGACATAAGGGGACATTACAATGGAGGATCCGGTGACCGTCGGCCCTCCCCGAAATAACTCAATGTGACAAGATACTACTTGGTGGCAAATCCTCTGGAAAAATAAATTTCCACCCAAATTTTACGCTACCTGGAAGAAAGAACTACAGACCCATTTCAGTGCAGGTGCCTGTTTTTTGTTTGACAAAATGTTCCGTGATCGTCTCGACCAATTTTTTACTCTACCTTGCAATGGCCAGCACGTGTAACCAGGCTCACCCAAAATCAATCGAATTTGAGCTTGTCGTTACTATAAGAAACCTATTATTACTTCTCAAAACAAACAACAAATAGGCTTATGCCAACTTTGTGTTAAGGTCTTTCATCCGAACTAGGAATTTAAATGATTTCAAAAACTTAAACACGCGTCCGGACCGGGAGGCACTCTCCTTAGAAGCCACGCGTATGTAAGGCCTGTTAAAAGTGACAGGAGGAGATTTTTTTTAGGATCGAATTTATCTCAAAATTTCACTGGATCGGTTGTAGAACCACCTACCGAGAACGATTCAAAGGTTTATTGGACAAACCAGGTTGGCTGCAAAAGGAAACCGCAACCTTGTTTTCAACAAAAAAACCGCAAAACCTGTTTTAATTGCCTGCTATCTTAATCGCCCCCATAGAAAAACCATGCTTTGAATAAATCATCCATCTATTACATAAAGACGGGTATTCGGCTTATTCACTTCAGATGTGATCTAATACATTGGTAAGCATTCCAAATGTGTACAAAACCTAGGTTCGAGAAGAAAAATGGGGGCGCTCTTTCTGAAAATCTCCTCATGTCTCTTTAAGCCACCCTTTTCAGCATCGTTGTCACCCACAAGACCCCATATTTGTTTAATTTTCACCCAACAGACCCCCATATTTTGTGAAAAATTTTACCACAAATACCATTATTTGGGAGAACATTTTCACCCGGAAAACCTTAATTTTTAGAAAATTTTGCGAAAAAAATCTTACCCAAAGACCCCATTTTTTGCGAAAAATGTTGCCAATCTTGGCCACTCTTGAAAGCCTATTTTGGGGCAATTTGGCCCGGGGGGGGGCGGGGGGGTTCTCAGTGGAAAAAGGGTGGTACATATGTGCCGCCCGATTAGGGTCACATTTTCACGCCTTACGATAACATGGGTCGTTGTTCCACCAGGACTACTATAAAGATGGGCCCCTTTTTGAGGGTAAGTGCTACTATATAAATGGGCCTTTTTCAATTTTGGGGCGCATTTTACTATGGAAAATGGGCATTTTTCCGATTGCGCTAAAAATCACAATGAAAATGGTTGATTTTGGAAAACGTTACTATGAAAATGGGCCGTTTTGTAGATTACTATAAAAATGGTGAGAAATCAAAGCCACTAATAGTAATGGTTTCGAAAATTTGAACCAACTATGAAAGGGGTCACTATTTTGGGTATGAATTTGGTCATTATAAACATGGGTCGATGTTTTTACTGGTGGACGCACACCAGTACCCAATTTTGGGTCGAGTAACCCCCCAGGGCAATTGGATGTCTCTACCAAAGACCCATATAGTTTTCAGGTCCTTTGTCACCGAATGCCCCGGGAAGCGCGAGCCTAAGAACACCCATATTATGTCATAGGTGCGTAAGGAGTAAGGTGGCAACGTTTTCGTCTTCATGATTGATAATTATTTTGTTAACACTTTTGAAGATCTAGGACATGAATGTAAAGAAGGGACATTTAGGGTACGTATTACGCGAGGATTCGGTAATTTTCAGCCGCAGATTGGTGGGGAAAAACCATTTATAAATGTGGAACTGCCGCAAATCGCGTTTTCTAAACGCTGTTCTCCTAGACTGTGGAAAGTGCGAAAATCTACAGAACATTCCCAAGTATGAGAAGGAGAAAAATAAAATTATAAAAAAAAACAATTACAATAAAACTTGCATCTTGTCATCCTCCACCTTTTTTCAAGGAAATGCCCTGACATAGGTTTTAAATCTGGCTTTACAAAATGCGACAGCGATGCCGACCTTGTGTTTCAATATGCTTTGTCAAACCTTTTCTATGGATTCTTATCTTGCTTTTAGATCCTTTTAGGTGGTAAGCAACGTTCTGCACACATTTTTAAAAAATGTCAAGGATGATCCAGGCATTACAGCCGTGATCTAATTAGAAAACAAAACCGATGACGGTATAATTGGCGTCAAGATAGCGATTAACCTCCTTTTGAAACTCTGCCAAGTCCTGAGTTGATGCTACATGAGCAGGAAGGGATTCATAAGCCTACCGAGTGGGAGAAGAAAGAAGAAGAAGAAACGACTTCTGGGAGGCAAGTTGGACCGTGGGACCTTTAACAGCAAGGTAATGAGACTCCGACTGAGTGCCTAAGGTAGAATCAACTGTGAAACAGCTCAGGTAGCAGCGGCTGAAGAGATCTGGTGCCTGTCCATACAACATGCGGTGGAAAAGAGTGGGACAATTCTAACTGCCTGCGATTGACCAAATGGTTGGATTGATGAGTGGAAGAGCTCACTCTCGGGGAGACCAATGATGGAAGTGGCACGTATCTGGATGCAATAGTTTGGTAGTGAAGTTGCGTGGTTGTTGCTTTCACACATGCTGAGCTTGCATCATATTCCATGTTGATCGAACCATGGATTTAGAGAATAAAAGATAGGATTGTTGTTTTGCCTATTCTAATATCATGCCATATTGGATGGGATTTCCACTATTTTGAGTAGTGGATGCCGGCGCCGCCGGTATCCACTACGATAAAAATATGGACTGCGATCCAATATGACACGATGATAGCTAGCAAAACAACAAATTCCTATCTTTTATTCTCATTCTTATTGTTTTGGTGTTTTAATCACCGAAAATAGTTTTATTTCAATTAAAAGTTAAAAAACAAAAATATTCCCCCGCTGTAAAAAAAGAACAACCCGTACTACCTGCGGCACTGCGTAATCTTATACACGCGCCCGTAAACACTTGCGCGACAAAGCACATCTAATATCGTTCATAATAAGATAGGCAACAACCAATGATATTTGCGTGTTTGCCTTACTAAACCCACCCTATGCATAAGAATTTATATAACAGCCCTATTCAGTTGTCTAGATAGGGTTGCAGCCATTTGTAATCACAGGAGACCCATGACAGGTTCATACTGTGGAGCTGTCAGTAGGATCGACCATGTCGCCCCCCCCAACTCCTATAGAGTGAACCAAGAAGGGGAGACTTGGCGGACTGTTGCAACATCCTTTTTGTTGAATTGTACAGTTTTACACCGTCGGCAGCACGAAAGTACATTCCATGAAGTTGCACAAGACTCGATTCCTGCAGGTCTTTGTTGAGAGAGTCAGCAGGGGATTCTGTCCTCTGTTGACCCTATCAAGGTCAGGGGACATCGTTGCGTAAGGGAGGGATGGATTCAGGATTATTCTGTGATGTTGTCATGAATATCATAAAAAGGAAGAGGGCCGGACGATGAGCCTTGTGTACACCTGCATCAACCGGAGTGTATGGGGACTCCATGACCGGGCCAACACTGACCCGGCGTGTACGCGGCTTACTGGGGCCTGCACCGGGGGGCCTACCTTATCATGCGTAACCTCCATGACCGTGCATACAGTCAGTCTGGGGGAATCCAGGATCTGAATGCTTGAATACATAGCTACACCCATTGTATAATGTTGTAGAGGATTTTGTGCTCCGTGACATGCTTAAAATAGTTAAGGACACACAATAGGTTGTTACATTTGGTGTATAATTTGTGTGATTCGTTATTTGCTGCTAATAAGCCTATATTTCTACGCGTTATGTCACTTTGGATAGCCTGCATGGACCAACTGCGTTTGTACAGCATATTTGTAGAGCTAATTGGTACAACTATAGACGAACTAGTTATAAACTTTGTTGAGCCTGTCGAACTAACCAATATTAGTAGGATGAGACATCGTTTTTACGATCCTATAGCGTTAGTAGGCCTACGGCAGGTTTGAAATTCGTAAAACCCACGCCGTACTAATAATTTCATTGGTAAAGCACGTCAGTTCGGCATGCCTAACCAATATATAGCATCGCTTAACATGCCGTACAAATCACTGATTAGTAGAACGAGACATCGTTTTTACTAACCTTTATTTAGTAGAACTTACGAAATAATGTTTTCAGTGTACTTTAATTGAATTAATCGATATGACCCACAACAGCAATAAAGTCATGGTTTACTGGTCTCTACCATCCGAAAGCTTCGAGGGGATCCAACCGAACTCCACAGCAGCCAAATGTTACACCCAACCAAGTTGCCCACCAACTGCTTTTAAATGGCAAGTGCAGCAAGAAACCAAAGAAGATCAAACTAGCCCGTAAGAGGTTTAGTGGCGACCCTGGTTTCACTCGCCCTTTCAACATAATTGGAATCCGGTATTGCTAAACTTCAACCAAGAAAAGCAGTAGGCCTTGATAACATCTCAACTGAGCAGCTGAAAACTTCGGCCCAGTAGCAAAGATAGGCTTCTTGAGCTCTACAATTGCTGCCTTATTCCCACAGGTTCCCAAAGATCTGGAGGAAAACACATGTTATGGCACTCCTGAAGCCTGAGAAAGATCCATCTAATCCCATATAGACCAATATCACTCCTCAGCCATAACTACAAGCTCTTTGAACATCTCCTGCTCAACCGTATCGCACCTGTGATAGACGAACACCTGATACCAAAACACAAGCGGGTTTCAGGCCAGGCAAATCAACAACTAGCCAAGTACTCAACCCAACTCAACACATCGAGGATGGTTTCGAGAAGAGTTTGGTAGCCGGAGTTGTGTTCGTTGATCTAGCAGCTTACGACACTGTTAATCACAGATGCCTACTCCATAAGATTTTGCAACTCACCAAGGATGATATCCGCTTGACTGAGCTATTCAAAGGATTGCTTTCAAACAGGGTGTTCTTTGTTCAGCGAGCGAAGGAGAGCCGATGGCGTAGGTTCAAGAATGGAAACACAAGGGAGGTTTGCACCCTACTCTTGTTCAACATCTACCAACGACCAACTAGGAGTGCAAGAAAATGTGTTTTCTCTTAGCAGACGGATCTTGGAATTAGCGCCAAGATGCATACTTCACAGGTCGTTGAAAAGATCGAGACTCTCCAAATAAGCTTTGGATGAACTCACTCCTTAATAGATTAATTACGAGTATTATGAGGAAAACCACTACGTGCAAATCCATCAAAGAACAGGTGTGTGTTTTCATTACGCAACCGTGTACTTAAAGTAACCGGTCTGGAACACCCCGGTACCACTGTATACCTTTGTATATCCCTAGGAGTCAGCTAGGTACGTTACTTGGAACGCAGTCTTTAAAAGACCCACATAAAGGAGAGTTAGAGCAAAGTATGTCACGTACTTAACCACTCTAAACAAACTCACTGGCACAGATGGGGTGCTCACCCACATACTCTAAGATTGACGGCACTTACTCTGTGCTACTCTGTGCAGAGTATGCTTGACCTGTATGGGGAAGTCAACCCATGCAAAGAAGTTCATTCAGCAATATTTTTAAATGCCTCCATGCCGGCTTATCACAGGAGGTCTTCGTCCAATACCAATGGAGAATTTATACATCTAGCAGGAATTGCCCCAACAGACATCCGTCGTAGTTGAGCGAGCATGCACGAAGGCGTAGCTGCCAAGTATCTAATTGTGGAAAGCACGCTATGTCTGGACTGCTGCCAACCGCCTTAAACCCACGGAGAGGAGGGAGCGTTTCTTAAAATTAAACACGGCCCACTATAGTGGAATTGCCAAAATCAGAAAAAAAAGCGAAAAAAATCCATCAAAAAATCAGATTTCTGGTTGTCTGTAACAAGTACAGGTACCATAACTATCTACAAAATGTAAGGCCAGAAAGCATAAGGACAAAAATTGGGATATATTAGTCATTACTGTCCGTAGGAACACTTGCTACAACACATATAAAACTGAATGGATGGAGAGTCATATCGTTGAACACTGCATGCAGCTTGCTGCTTTCTGTCAATTCTTCAGTGGGAAAAGTAACTTATGAGGGTTCTACGGGCTTGTCCTTCCTTTAATCTAGTCCTGCAAATTCAAATATTTTGTCTCTTTCAGATGAATCACCGATATAGAATTCTTAAGTTCAACCTCTTGAATCGGTCTCTAAGGAGTATAGAGAGTCGCATTGTGGAAAGAAAAGAAAGTCCTTGCTATCAGCCAATGAACATCGATTGGTATTGAACCTTGTGAGCATCTTCCACCTGGAGTTTACTCCTCAAGGGCTGAATGGCGATCGATGGCCTCAAAAGATTGAGAAGCCAGAACTGGCCGATCTAGGTTTTCCTTGCAGAAGTGGGGCTGGCTATGGAAGCCGATCAGGACAATACCTGTGGTTGTGAAACAAAACCCAGAAGGGTTATTCGGTGACAGAGGACTAAAACACAAGGGTCTTTGGGTGAGAGACAGCCAAATTCCACCCCAAATATAAGGCTTGTCGGGGTGGTGACAAATTTACAAAATTTTCAAAATGGGGTCTTGGGTGGAAAACTTTTAAACTTTGAGACATTTTCTAAAAACAAAAAAAATGGTCTTTGGGTGAAAGTTTTCAAAATTTAACCTCGTCATTGGGTGACAGTTGTGAATGTTTAAAATATGGGTCATTGGGTGAGATTTTTAAAAAACATTATTAGGTGACAACGATGCTGAAAATGGCGGTCTTAACAGCTTATTTTTTGTATGCGTCACTCAAAAATGTGAGCCCCCAGCATAAACAACCGATTGAACACCATTGGGTAGTGTTGTGTGATATGGGTCAGAATATTCAGTTACTGAATAACATGTTCAACCTGCCATACTCAATGAGACGGCGATGTCAGCGCAGAGAGGGGTAGGACATGCGATCCTACAGCAACAGTGAATTAAAATCGGCTCAACATCCGACGCGACTGGAGTGCTAGTCTATAAAATTTAATGGTAGGAGGGCGCTCTTACCACTAATCGACGGAGACGGACTAAGGCTATATTTTGGTCAGAATATTCAAACTAAGACTGTTATTAAATCACACTGTTTTGCAGCGCGTCTATACCACTAATCCCGACGGATTTTGAGTCAATATTTGTTATTCCAAAAATATATGATATTACAAAGGTTAGTCACACAGAAGAAGACAGCTCCCGACCCAACCTTGCACTCCCCGACAACACAAGACCGCATTTTTTCAAATCGGCACAGTATTGTTCAAACATTGCAAAATTTACCATTTTATCCCGACCAGGGATGAGGGATGATTAGTCGGCGAGTTATCCCCGTCGTCAAACGAGAACAAGGGATGATGTGACTGAAACGCCGAGCAGTTGGCGAACAGCATATGCGAATCAACAACTGGCAAGATCCAGCATGTTTTTTTAATTGGCGACCGCCACTGTTCAAAGCTGTGGCTTGTTCAGTCCCCGATTTTTCGCCGACCTTGAAACGACGGCACAAGTGGTGACATGTTGCTGTCAAGATTGCTCGTCGATTGGTCGCAGAGGTGTGGACGGCCAAGAAAGGTCCCTTCACATGAAGATAACCTGCGGACGCAACCCAACCTCTTACCAACTACACAAGACACATCTTCTTTACCAAATCGGCTGACAGTCTTGTTCAAATTACAAGCAAGAGTGCTCAATCGCGAGCAGTAGGCATTCAAGAGGTAATTGTTCATTCTCAAATCAGTCGCAGACCTCAACACGACAGCCAGTTGCTGTTCAAAGACGCAAAGTCGGCGACTTTTTCTGTAGTAGGCCGAGTTTTTAGTCGCGATTCGACATATCCGTTGGTGGCATTTCTCTCCCGCTGGGGCCGACTCATTGCAGACCACTTTTCCAACTGCACACAACCATCATGATGCCAAATCTTCGGCTACCGCTTCCAAACCGTTCATGTGTTCAAAAATCCGACTTCCACGATTCCAAAACCCGCCAAGATTTTTTTAAGCTGCAATGAAAAATCGTGGTGGGGCGTGTTTTCAAATTTGCCATGTGCTGCCGACCACACAAGACTGCAGAAAAGACTGTAAGGACAGGTCCCAGATGGCCACAAACTACACCTGAAAAAGGAAAAAATTATCATTTTCTTTTGATTTCGAAAAAAAAAAATGGCCACCCATCGCACCAGCTGGAGCAGTCTGGAAGTGGGTGTGTCGTTTCTAGCAAATAATGGGGAAGACTACGGAGACTGCCGAACGGCCCACCAGGACCCTTGGCCAGAACTAACATGAAAAAAAATTGCTCACGATTTTCGAAAATTGGGCAGTCGGCACCAGCCTGGAGCGTCTGGAAGTGGGTTTCTAGCAAAAAATCGGCTGTATGCCTGAGCCTTAAGATTATCGAACTAAGGTTTAAAAGGTGATTTGTACTGTCACTGGGACCGAGGCTCCCCGTAGAAAATGTACGAAAGAATTCACTATTAAATTACCTTTTTGAAATCCCAAATGGACAAATCGAGCAGCTGTCCTCCCCCCCCCCCCCCACGGCGAATGTCCCATTCATCAGTTAGGGGGCATAGTGCATTACCAAAACGTGTACGCTTTGTACTCATGGGAGAGTCTTTTGTTTATAGAGTTGGGTGGTCAAAAATTTTGGGGAACAAACTTTTTTTTAATGATGGTCGGAATATTTGAGTGTGTGTTTTTAAACCACTCAAATAACCATATTGTTGTACAAACGTGGCAAGGTTTTGTGTGATAGGGAATTGACACGGCCAGAATACAACATTGCGCTCTTCTTACAGATGCGACCGAATTTGCATGTAGATTAGGACTAAAGGATTACTAAGGCTAAACGGTAGATCATATAAAAATCTCAACTTTGTTTTTATAGGTAAGTGGGATGGACAGAGGTTGTGGATTATGAGAAATGCTCCTTTAGGTAAAATTATGCCAAAGAATCATGGTAATTGGAAGTTGAAAAATTGTATATAGTTTGTAGCTGATCGGAACGGCAGGCCCCGTACGGTGGCGGGGGGGGGGGGGTGCTGATGGGGCGGTCGCCACCCCCCAAATTCCACCAAAAGGGGCAACGGTCCACAATTTTGCTGAAATTTTTGATAAAAACCCAACTCAAACACATCGAGGTGGTTTTCGAGAAGAGTTGGGTAGCCGGCCGGAGTTGTGTTCGGGGATCAAGCAGCTTACGACACGTTAACACAGATGCATACTCCAAAGATTTTGCAACTCACCAAGGATGATATCCGCTTTGACTGAGCTAGTCAAAGGATTGCTTTCAAACAGGGTGTTCTTTGTGCGCGAGCGAAGGAGAGCCCGATGGCTAGGTGTCAAAGAATGGGGAACTACCACAAGGGAGCGGGCTTGCACCTCTCCGGTTCAACATCTATAACCATTAACGAACAACCTAGGAGTGCAAGAACATGTCGTTTTATTTTAGCAGACGATTTTGGAATTAGCGCACAAGAGCATATTAACAGTTGTGAAGAGAGGACTCTCCAAATTAAACTTTGGATAAACTCAATCCTTACTACGATATACGAGTTTTACTACGAGGGAAAACCACCTACGTTGGCAAAGCCCATCAAAGACACAGTGTGTGTTTTCCCATATACGCAACCGTGTACTTAAAGTAACCCGGTCTGGAACACCCCTACCCACTGTGATAACCTGTCTACCTAGGAGTTACAGCTTAGTTACCTTGGACCGCAGTCTCTCTTACAAGACCCAAATAAGGAGACGTGAGCAAAGTATGTTCAACGAAAAAAAACCCATCTTAAACTCACGGCACAAGATGGGTGCTCACCCACATACCCAAAGATCGATGGCACTTGCACTGTGCTACTTATGTGCAGAGTATGCTTGCCCTGTATGGGGAAAGTCAACCCATGCAAAGAAGAAGCTTCCTTCCAGCATTAAATGCCTTCCAGGCCGGCGTATCAACGGATGTCTTCGTCCAACACCAACGGAGAACGTATATACATCCTAGCCAGGAATAGGAGTGCTCCACCAGACCACCCATGTAGTGAAGCGAGCATGCAAGAGCGTGATGCCAAGTACTAATGTGGATAGGCACGCTATGTTGGAGAGGCCTGGCTGCCAACCGCCTTAAAATCCAGAGGAGAGTTGCTTAAAAAGCACTATCAGTGATTGCAAATATCAGAAAAGCGAAAAAAAAAAATCATCAAAAATCAGATTTGGCATGTCTTGTAAAAGTACAGGTCCCTAAGATATCCTACAAATGGTAGGCCAGAAGACATAAGGACAAAATTGATTTATATTAGTCATTACTGTCGTGGAGACACTTGCTAAACACATAACTGAATGGATGGAGAGTCAGATCGTTGAACACTGCATGCAGCTTGCTTATTTTCTGTCAATTCTGCAGTTGGGAAAGTAACTTTTGAGGGTTCTACGGCTTGTCCTTCACTTTTAATCTATTCCTCAAATTTCAAATATTTGTCTCTTTAAGATGAATCGCTGATAGTATCTCTAAGGTTCACCCTTGAATCGCGTCTCTAAGGAGTAGAGAGGGTCACCATGGGGAAAGAAAGTCTGCTATCAGCCAAGGAACATCTATTGGTATTGAACCTGAAGAGCATCTTCCACCTGGAGTTGACTCATCATGGCGCTGAATCATGAATGGCGATTTGCCTCAACAGATTGCGAACCAGAAAGGGCGATCTTAGGTTTCCTGGCAGAAGTGGGGCTACCGGAAGCAGATCAGGACAATACCGTGGTTGTGAAACAAACCCAGGGGTATTCCGGTGACAGAGGACTAAAAAAGGGTCTTTTGGTGAGAGACAGCCAAAAAAAATCCACCCCAAATATAAGGCTTTTCAGGTGACAAATTTACAAAATTTTACCAAAATGGGGTTTGGGTGAAAACTTTAAAACTTGAAGAATTTTTCTAAAAAAATAGGTCTTGGGTGAAAGTTTCAAAATTAAACTCTGTCATTGGGTGGAAGTTGTGAATGTTAAAAAATATGGGTCCTTGGGTGAGATTTTCAACATTATTAGTGACAACGATGCTAAAATGGGGGTCCTCTTAACAGCTTTCGTATGGGCGGGGGTTCACAGCCACAATGTGAGCCCCCCAGCAAAACACCGATGAAACACCAGTGGGTAGTGATAGCTAGTGATATGGTCATGAATATTCAAGCTTACTGAAAAAAAATTGTCAACCCTTCATCTAAGGATGGCGAATGTTCAGAGCAAAGAGGGGGGTAGGACATTTGCTATCCTAAACAGCACAGTGAATTCAAATAGGCATCAACATCCGACGCGATGGGGTTGCTAGTCTATTTAAAGATTTAATGGTAGGAGGGCGCTCTTACATAATCGGACGGAGACTGGGACCAAGGCTATATCTTGTCACGAATATTCAAATCTTAGTAGCATTCTGTTATATTAAAAGTTTACACTGTTTTGCAGCGCGGTATACCATACCCCGACGGATTTGAGTCAATATTTTTTTATTCCAAAAGGACAGGAAGGACGAAAAGGGAGAAGAGGAAGAAAAAGTGGGACGAAAGAAAAGATAAAAGGGGAAAAGGAAGAAACGGGGGAGGAAGAAAAAGGAAAGGGGAGAAAAAGGGGCAAAGTCATTGTGACCGGCCAAATAGAAGAAAGAGCAACGACAATCACAAAGTGTGGGAAAGCGATACCAAAGTAAAGACAAATAAAAAGGGTGTAAAACAGGACCCACTTACACAAGAATAGGGTAAGATAGAAAACGTGAATGGAAAGAAATAACTAAAAAAAAGAATGTGAATAAGAGCTAAAAGAGAAAGAAAGAGAGTGGAAACAGGATGAGGGTGAAAAAAGAGAGTGCAAGATTACAAAAAGGAAACAAGGGTTACCAAAAAAAGTGAAAAATGAAAAGAAAGCGAAAGTAAGGAGTACAAGGAAAGAGAGAAAAGAAGAAAAGGGGGAAAAATGAATGAAAAAAAGGCAAAAGGAGAAAAGGTAGGGAGCAGGTGATGAGGAAGAAAAGGGGGAAGAGGGACAAAGAGGAATAGCAAGAAGAGAGAGTAGGGAAGAGTCAAAGATAAGAGAAGGACAAAAAAAAGGAAAAAGAGGAAGAAAAAAAGGAAGAAAGGAAGGAAAAGAGGAAAAGAGAGAAAAGAGAGAAGAGAAAAAAAAAAAAAAAGGCAATGTCAAAACGGGAACACAAACGGAACGTAGAAGTAAAATAAAAAAATGAAAAGCTACCAGAAGAATCAATCGGAGGAACCAAAACAACGGAACAGAAGATAGAGGAAGGTAAAAAAACAAAAAGCAAAAAAATATAAAAAGCAAGGGAGGGAACGAAAACATAGGAAACGTAGAAGGGGCAGAAAGGCAAAACCATGGAACAATGAAAACACAAAACTAGTCCAGGAGGGGAAGGAGGGAAAAATAAAGAGAAGAAAAAGAAACGAACGATCCCACAATGAGTAAAAAAAAATAAAGGATAGAAATAGACGAAAATGACAAGAAAAGATAATAAAAAGAAAAAAAGGGGTAAAGTGGAAAGAAAAAAAGAGACGAGGTAAAATTAAAAGACCCGAGAAATGGAAGATAGAAAAAGGATTTTACGAAAGATGAATAAGAAGTAAAATTGGAGAATGAAAAAAAAAAGGAAGAAAATGTCGGAGAAATATGAAGGGAAAAAGGGGGGAAGTAGGAACGAAGCAACAAACAAGAAGAACGAAGAAATCCGGGAAATAGAAAAAGAGATAAAGAAGGCTAATGAGGGAAGCTTTGAGAAGAAACAGCTAGTGGGAAACAATTAAGAATAAAAATAAAGGAACGCACTGCTTTAGTGATTAAGTTGTAATTTAGTGTGCGATCACGAGTGGGGAGTAGAAAATAAAGAAAAATGAAGGATGGGAGACGGGAGAAAGAAGGGAAAAAAGACTGCAGCCACGTTAACAGAGAGGGCACAAAGGCAAAGAAAAGGCCACACTACGGATAATGAAAGACAGCAGGCGTAACTGCAAGAGTGCGATAAGTAGGAAGAACAAAAGTAAAAAAAATAAAAAGGCAAGGATGACGGGAACAAAACCAGAAAAGATAGTACTGAAAGATAAGAAGACTGAAAGGTGAGGGAGGGACAAAAAAAAACGCCATAACAGGAGAAAAAGGGAGAAAAGAGGAGGAAAAAGTAAAAAAGAGGCTAAAAAAAAGAAAAAGGGAAGGGCAAAGATAGAAGGAGGAAAAAGAGAAAAAAATGGGAGAGAGAAAGTAAAAAGATAAGAGGGAAGGGAAAAAGTAAAAAAAAAGAGAAAGAAAAGAAAAAGGAAAAAAAAAAAAAGATAATGGGAAAAGAAGGATCGAGGAGGGTAAAAAAGAGGATGGAGAAAGATAAGAAAGAGGGGAAACAGAGGGAAAAGGGCGGAAAGGGAGGAGGGAGGAAATGAGAGAAAGAAAAAAAAAGGAGGAAGGAAAATAAGAGAGAGGAGAAGTTAAAGTTAAAAGGGATATGGATGGTAGAAAGAAAAGTTATAAAATAAAAGAGATGAGAGGGGAGGAAGAGAAGGGGAGAAGAAAAAGGAGGGCAGGTAAAGAGAGAAAAAAGGGTAGGAAAAGAGAAGGAGAGAAGAAGAAATCGAAGAAAAGTGGAAGGGAGGAAAAGAGGAGGGGGATAAAAAAAACCACACCGAGGGATGTATCAACTGAGAATTGAAGCGAGATAGAGTGTAGGGAGGAAGGACGGAGAAGAGAAGAAAAAGAGAAAGAGGAAAACAAAAGAGGAGGTAGAAAAAGAGGGAGTGGGAAGGTTAGGGAAAAAAAAAAGGAAAGAGAAAAGAAGGGAGGAAAGAGGAGAGAGAAAAAAGGGGAAAAAAGGAAGGAGGGGAAGAAGAAGGAGCCATATTAAAATAAATTAGAAAATTCAAAAAAATAGTAAAAAAAAAATAATAAAAATTAAATAGACAATAGTAAAACAGAAGACAGCTCCCGACCCAACCATGCACTTCCCGACAACACAAGACAGCATTTTTCAAAATCGGCGACAGTCTTTTCAAACTTGCCAAAATTTACAATTTTCATCCCGACCAGGATGATTAGTCGGAGAGTATCCCCGTCGTCAACGATACAATGGATGCTGAAACGCCGAGCAGGAGGCGACAGCATTAATGGAAATCAAAAAAACTGGCAAAGATCCAGCATGTTTAATTGGCGGATCGCCCACTGTTCCAAAGCTTGCTGTTCAGTCCCCGATTAGTCGACGACCTTGCAAACGACGGCAAAAGTTGTGACAGTTGCTGTTCAAGATGCTCGGCGATGGTCGCCGAGTTGAGGTTGACGCCAAGAAAGGTCCCTTACAATGAAAGAAACCTGCACGCAACCCCAACCTCTTCCCAACCTACGCAAGACCACACATTTTTTCCAAATCGGCTTGCAGTCTTGTTCAAATTACAAGAGAAGAGATGCTCAATCGCGAGCAGTAGGCGATCAAGAATGCACTGTTCAGTTCTCAATCAGTCGCAGACCTCAAAACGACAGCACAAGTTGCTGTCAAGACATGCAAGTCGGCGACTATCTTTGTAGTCGCCCCGAGTTTAGTCGCCGATTCGACATATCCAGTGGATGCATTTCTCTCCCGCTTGGAGCAGAATCATTGCCAACCACTTTCCAACTACACTCAACCACTCACGATGCGCACCAAACTCATCGGCTACCGCTTCCAAAACCCGCCATGGTTCCAAACGACCTTCCCGATTCCAAAAACCGCCACGATTTTTTAAGCGGCAAGAAAAAAATCGTGGCGGGTTTTTTCAAATTTGCCACGTGCTGCCGACCACACCAGACTGCAGAATATGACAGGCCATCCCAGACTTGGCCAAATACACCTGAAAAAGGAAAATTACTCACGAATTTTCAAAAATGGCCAATCGGCCACAAGTTCTTGAGCAGTCTGGAAGTGGGGTTTCTAGCAAATAATGGGCAAGGAATACAGACGACTTACCGGAACAGGCCCAGCCTGCCAGAACTACACATGAAAAAAAAAAATTGCTCACGATTTTCGAAACTGGGCAGTCGGCACCAGCCTGGAGCAGTTGGAAGTGGGTTTCTAGCAAACCATCGGCTGTGTGACTGAGCCTTAAGATTTATCGAACTAAAGGTTTAAAGGTTGATTTTTAATGTCACTGGGACCGAGGCTTCCACAGAAAAGTATGTACGTCGAATTCCAAAATTACCTTTTTGGAAATCACAAAGGACAAATCGAGCAGCTGTCCTGCCCCACCCCCCCCCCACGGCGAATGTCATTCATCAGTTGGGGGACATAAGTGCATACCAAAAACTTGGACAGTTTGTCCATGGCGCTCTTTTTGTAGAGTTGTGTGGTCAAAATTTTGGGGAACTTTTTTACCATGAATGTCGGAATATTGAAGTGGGTGTTTAAACCCCCTCAAAATAACCATGATTGTGTACAAAAGTGGGCAGGTTTTGTGGATAGGGACATTGACACTTGACAGAATACAAAATTGCCCTTTCTTACAGAGCGACCGAATTTGCATGTAAGATAAGGTACTCATGGATTACTAAGGCTAACGTTCAGATCATATTAAAAATCTCAACTTTGTTTTTATAGGTAAGTCGGGAAAGAGGTGGGGATTTTGAACGCTCCTTAAGGTTAAAAATTATGGCAAAAAATCTGGTTAATTGGAAGTTGAAAAGTATATTAGTTTTGTTAGCCTGACTCGGAAGGGAACGTCATTGGCAGGCAGTACGCGGGGGGGGGGGGGGGGGGGTGGTGCGTGGGTGCGGTCGCCCAAAAAAACCCCAAATCCACAAAAGGGGCAAAAGGTCCACATTTGTGCTGAAATTTTTGAGTAAAAATTTCCCGTCCAAAAATACAAGAAAAGAAAAAAAAATTTTTTTTGACACGAAAGTCCACTTTTTGATGATTAAATGTTCAAAAAGTTCAAAAGAGGGACCATTTTAGGGGGGTTAGCGTCCACTTTTTCGAAAAAAAGGGTCAACTTTTTTCGAAGTCACGCCCCCCCAAATCCTGCGTACGGCCCTGGTCATTGGCATTAATATGGAGCCAGAGAAAAATCCTCAAAGGATACATGTGACTCGACATACGACTTCAGTTGTGAGTAAATAAATGCATTTCAGAATAAAAAAGAATTAAAATATTTAAATGAATTATTTATGCTCAAAGTTGCTATGGTTGTGAAGGATAAACACGCTTTCAGAAAACGTTTATTAATGTATGTTGGACTTAGCGAAGAAAGTTATGCCTATTTTGTAAAGACTTAAAAATCCCGTTTGGTCAAGTTTGAGCCACACAAACATGCATCGTTACAAAGAGTAGAGGGTTTTCATTATTCAGCCTGAAAAAACTCAAAGTCAATTTAATTTTAAGTTTTTAATTCAATTCATTTACAGAAAACTTCAGTTTAATATTATCACTATTATATTATTGACGCGGAGCATATGTATGTGTGAAGCCTAATTCCTAGAATATAGACGGCCCGGCCAAGGCAAAATATGACTTTTGATGGCGTTGTTTGTTACAAGGTCCAACCTAGTGGAATCATACCACCATGGGATGTACATCAACGTATGGGTGTTGGCCTTTCGACATTTTTTTATTTTAGGGTAAAAAATTGCCAAAAAAGGTAAAAATCAAAATTGTGTCCAAAAATAGATTAAATAGTCGAAATGCCACGTCCTTTCTGAAAATAATCTATCAAAACATGTCCATTACCTTCAAAAGTGAGTCATAGTTAAGTGAAATAATGGAAGCCACTCCAATTTATAAAATTTAGGGTGTCAAAATGGCCAAAAAAGGTTAAACATGTCCAAAAATAGGTACCAATCAGTCAAAAGCCATTATTTTTAAAAATAAAATAATCGAAGAGTAGAACATGTCCATTAACCTTCAAAGGAGTCATATGTGGGTGGATAAAATGGAAGCATTCCGATTTGTAGATTTGGGGTAAATTGGCCAAAAATGGATAAATCAGTCCCAATACCTTCGTTTCACAACATATTTAAAGAAACATTTGTTGTTATATCTCAAGGAAACTTCAATAAGTAGCTTTAGTGCTTGTCATTCTATTTTTTTTCTTAGATCAAATGACCAAAATAAGGTCCAAAATTGTCCCAAAATAGTTAAATCATTACATCCAAACGTGTCATATAAGTCCGATAGAAAGTTAGTTGGCTTTATTGACAGATGGGGGTTGAAATGGCCAAATCCATTATAATGCCCGCCCGAATATAAGGTCCGAAGAACACCAAATAAAAATCTTCTGATAGCTTGTTAATCCCCGTAAAACATCCAAATTAAAAAATCAAACAAAAAATAACGTTTAAACCTTTCAAGAAAAAAATTTTCTCAATGTAGGGTTTTTATTGAAACACAATGTAGTTGCTAAGGGATGAGAGGATGATTCCTGTCAGGCTGAAAATGTATGAAATTGGGAAACTTGCGAGAACACACACTTTATTCTTATAGTATAAAATTGATCACAGTTTTGTGGTTCGCCCATATTGCCAGAACATGCAAATATTTTTAAAACAAAACTAATGAAAAAATATATTTAAATACATAAATATGATTAAACTTTATCCCATATTTTTAAATTGCCCCATAAGAATTGTCATCTAACCACATTGGCCAAAACCCATTATAGGCTGTAAATGTATATGGGATCTCCTCAAAATCAATAACATAGAGAAACAGTAGTAAATATACTTTACGTTTTTTTCCTTGTTTTGTTCAACAACATAACAATAACATTTTAACCTGTTTTGTTCAACAATCTGACACAACATTTTTGTTCAACAATATGACACAACATTTAGGTCTTGTTTTTTGGAACAAACTTTATCAAACAAATTAATTTGGGAACGATTTGATACCCGGATTTGATACATGATAATATATTAAAAATATGCTCAGTTTAACTTCGGTAATTAAACAATACAAGAATGAAGATTTTAAAGTTGCAATAATATTGTATCGATTTGACAGGTCCCGTATGTTTTCTTGTGATAATGGGGTTAAAGAGAAAAGAAAGATTTAAATTAAAGCCACTATCAGCAATTTTTCAGAATGTAAACATAAGCAGCGCCCCCTATTTTTCATCCAAACTCCCTTTTTTTTCCACGTTGTATCGGAAATTGTTGTAGTAAAGGTAAAGAACCCTGGTAAGTGGGGGGGCTTAGGTCTAATTATGATTTTATAGCATTTGGTCGGGATCCGACTTTTAGGTCTGGAAACAGTCGTAAATGGCACGTTTTAAGGACCGTTTTAACTTCTTTTAAGTGTTCTGTTTTCACAAAAAAAGTTAAATTAAGATGTTGTGATATGACCTAACACTCAGCAATTAAGAGACAAAATGGGGAATGGAATTTGGAAAAAAATGACCATTGTGGCTTAATGCGCCGGCAATAACGCAAAAAAATATTGACTGGGCTTGCCCTTCTTTAACCCTTTCAACCCGGAATTATTTTTAGGATTTCATTTGAACTGTCCTCTAAAACATGTTCTAGATCTCTCATCATAGCCATTCACATGCATTCTCATGGCAAAACGCTTTGCACGAAGTTGTAAAGCAATATAAACGTGAAAATTATACAAAACTTCATCTTTTGGATTGAGTTCCACAAGTGTTTGCGATCCTGAAAATATTCTGAATGTTTTTTTCAAGTTTTATGATTCGCAAGGAACGCTCAGGGCGGTTCTAATCGGTCCTAAAGGCTTAATCCCACACTGCCTGGCAGTGATCTTTTATGCTACTCCGCCATTTATCCTCGAAGACGATTTCCAAACTCATGGTTTGTTTTGTGAAGCTTTTATGTTTTTGCCCTGATACTAGTTAAATTAGGCTTATACCTCCACGCAATTGGTGTGGGGGACAGTAGGTTGGATCGACTATGTTTCTTCTGCATTTTTTTATACTCGTGTGGCCTTTGTATTGGAATTAATCTACTGTCAGCATTTTCCGTATTAGCGGTTTCAATGTATTAGGATTAGTCTCTTGTACCTGATCATATCAAATTGTGCCAGCCATTTGTTATTTGTCAGGAGGCTTTTTCCTGCAATGTAATTTTGGTTGGCACAACTTTAGGACTATATGATATATATGTATAAAGAATCGAGCCTCCACCAAACACCATCCTGTCCTTGTTCAATTTTTCTTTCAGGTCGAGGGGTCCTAACGTTTACGTCGTACTGGCGTAGATTCGACCCAATCGGCTCCTTGTCGGTGTGACCCTGTGTTTGTGGAGCGATCGAGGGGGTTGAGCACTCTCTCAACCTCATAATGGTCTGGCGGATACACAAACTGTATTTTTCCGTTCTTGGTACATCATCAGACTTTTCTCATGTGCAGTATGTATATATTTCGCAGTATTCTCCATCTCACGTTATGAGAATTGTCCTACACATGTATGTTATTTCCAGTCTGAAGATGATTAGGTCTTCAAACCAAGATTGAACAGGTGCATATTCGAACATAATACACCCAGTAAATTAAAAATCACTACAGTAAGCTCAACTAAAGAGAACTGCAAATAATTAGGGTAAATGGACTTGACAATTGTCTATGCCTCTTCTTTTTCCGACGTTTTTCAAGAAGGCCAGACTAGGCCAACCTCATCTCTTCAGACATTATGCTTCAGAACATATGTACATGCAGTTTGATCTTAAATCAAATAGTAGTCTGTAGGAAGTGGTATTTACGTCGTTGCTGTTTGCAAGCATGACTGATAATGTGTTGGCTCTTTGTAAATGCATAACAAAATATCAGTTAAGGCTAGGTACATTTAGTTGAAATTTAAGGATAAATTATCCAATGGCGTCCCTGGTGTTATTGTTTTGTGTATTTTTCTTCATATTTCACATTTTCATTTGTTTAAAAAGAGGCTCTGGCACATTTGATAAATATTGCGTTCTCAGCTTTTGCGTAATTTTTAGGTTTTATTTTTACATTGGGTATACAGTACGGCGTTTAAGTTAAATGACTGCCGCTTCATTTTTTTTTCAGCAGACATCGGCATACCATTGTCGCCTGTGGGGCCCTTTCGGTTTTAATATCATGTGCTTTCGCGTCTGGGTTTTTTTATCATTGCACGTTTTGTTTTTGAGTTTCGCAAATTGTAAAAGTTCGGCTCAGGTTACTGGGTAATTTTTTTTGGCCTCTTAACCAATGCCCCTATTTTTGGGCCATGTTAATTTTTTGCGTTAATGTGTTCTTCTGTTAGCCTTGTCGGTCAGTTTGCGTGCAATTGAAGTTTTTTGTTAAAACTGGGCCAGTGTCGCTTTCAATCTATTAAGTTAACATTCATTCTATGTTTAACGCTTTATTTTTCTAATCTTGCATTAATTAATGCCGCGATTATAGAAGATTTTTTTTGTTCTTGTACTTGTTCTGTTTTTCATTTTTTTGCCTTCACGCGCGTCATCCGTCTATTGATATTTTTACGCTCTTTCCTCTTCCCAACTCACAAATGGGGAGAGGGTGAGGGGGAGGGGTTTGGGCCAAATTTTGATCAAATTTTTGTGTGGCGGAAAATGTACACATTTTGGCACAATTTTACACAAATTGTATTAGATTTTCATCTTTCTTCTTGCCTTAAGGCCTATATAATTGTAATATAGGTTTTATTAACTGATATTAGCCAACATTGCTGGCAGAGGGTCTTCTTCTTCGCTCATATATTGCATACATTTGTGCTAGGCCCATTTGCTCTAAATTGTTAGGGCCAAAAATAATTATCGTACTAATCATGATTTATTGAGGACCAATGTTTCTCTTGTTTGAAAACCCGGGTTGAAATCCTGTGTTGCAAATCTGCATTTCTGCTTCGAATCGCATACTTACAAGGATTTAGCACCTTTGTTGTGCGTGTGGTGCGCGCACACTTTCGCATCGTCCCCGGAGGGATGCGTCCGGTGGGATGCTGCTGAGATGAGCCTACGTCCGGACGGCCGGACTGTTGCAGGTTTTAATGCGAGTCTCCGAGTATTCCAGACTCGCAAGAACCTTGGCTTTAATCTTGTTGGATGTCCTCGTTCTTTGGTTCCTCCAAACTGTACGAATGCTTGTTTTGGATGTAAATTATCCTACGCCAACTGTGCTTCTAGCTAGTTTTGGTGTCCCTTCCATTCTTTTTCGGTCTGGATCTAAGTTTATAAAATTAATCACAGTTTTGTCGGTCGCCATATTGCCAGGGAACAGAAATATTTAAAACAAAAATATGACAAATATATTTTACATACATAATATTATTAACTTATCCCATATTTGTACTAAATTGGCCCATTAAATTGTCATCTACACATTGGCCCAAAACCCCATATAGGCCTAAATGTATATGCTCTCTCAATCACATAACATAGAGAAAGTAGCTAAAGTCATACTTTATCGTTTTCCCTTTTTTTGTTCAACACTAACATAACCGTTTAGACCATGTTTTAGACCATTTTAACCATCTTACATAACATTTTTTGTTCACCAATCTGACACCACATTTAGGTCCTTGTTTTTGTTGAACAACTTGATCAACAAATTAATTTGGGAATATTTGAATATACCGGATTTGATACAACGTTAGAAATGTATATTCCCAATATGCTCCCGTTTACCATTCTTGTAAATTAAACAATACAGAATGAAGATTTAAAGTGCAATATATTGTATCTCTTTACAGCTCCGTCTGTTTTCTGCTATTGGGTAAACAGAAAGGATTTTATAAGTAAAGCCACTATCAGCAATTTTTCAAATGTAAACAAAATCGCTCCCCCTATTTTTCATCAAAGGCCTTTTTTCACGTTGTATGGAAATGTTGTAGTAAAGACCCCTGTACGTGGTCTTAGAGTTAACACGCCGATTTGTCAAGAAGAAACTTAGGATTTATGCTTTGTTCGGGATCCGACTTTTTTAGGTCTAGAAACAGTCGTAAATGGCACTTTTAAGACCGCTTTTAAATGCTTAAGTGTCTGTTTTTCACAAAAAAGTAATATAAGATGTTGATATGGACCGAACACTTAGCAATTAAGAAGACATAAATGGGGGAAATTTGGAAAAAAAAATGACCTATTGTGGCTTTAATGTCGCCGGCGACATTAATTCAGCAGGCGACGGGGAAATGGCGGGTAACACAAGAGAAAAACGCCGGAGTTGATTCTAACGGTATGCACCTTGTTTGACCTGTCCGTGACCTTTGTGGTGTTAATATCAATGAGTCAATAATATTCATGTAATAGACAGAATTTGTTGATTAAAATTACTGCAAACTAAAAGGTAGCCTATAAATTAGCTGTATGTCTTGCTTCTGGGTATGTTATTTTTATGTGTAAAATATATCTCTGTTCTCCAATGAAATTTCATATTTTCTGAAAATGTGCCAGTGCGCTTTAACCATAGGATTCGGACTATATTTATAGCTTAAAGTTTAGAGTTATGGATAAAACGAGGCACTAAACAAATAAAAATAGTCAAATTCAGTGTACAAGGGTCAAACTTTAAACTGGTAATGTAAAATGTGGTCCTATCTGGATACAAAATGGTGCAAGTTATTAGTGGAGCTCATAGGATAAAAATAATGAAGTTTGAGTGTCTCAAACGCTTAGTTAAATAAAGTATGGGCTATTATCGGTAACTAAGCATTAAAACAGTCAAAACTCGCCTAATCGTTTTCACATCTGATGGTTTAAACTTTGAAATTGATGTAAGTTTTATCAATCGATTCCAAGTAAGATAGCAACAATAAATATCTACCCTGTGAGGTGATTCAAGTAGATGCAATTGTTGTTCTTCTTGTTGCATGTTGTTGTTGTTTTTTTTTAATGGCGCATTCAGCAACGATGGCTACGTCACAGAAATTTACACGAATGAATGGCTACTACAAAACAAACAATACAATTCCATAAGGTCAGTTGTTCCAGGGTATTGGACAACTAAAGGTTTTTTTATGGAGCCTCCAGCCTGGTCACCCAGACTGATCTCTAGCTTTATTCACATCAAAGCTCACGGTACCACTGGAAGTTTCTACTGGAATTCTTAGTAAAACGACACTAATCTTAGTCCTAGAACTAGCTAGGGCTCGCTTTTTATTCGTCTTTGCGTGTCCACGTCGACAATACAAGTCGCTTGTTCAGATAATAGCATCAACTGACATGCGAAGCAGCAAATGAATCGCTTATTCAGGTAATAGAATAAATAAATAATTATAATACATACATATACATACATACATACAATACATACATACATAACATACATACATACAATACATACATACAGACAGACATACATACATACATAACATACATACATACATAACATACATACATACAATACATACATACATACATAACATACATACATACATACATAACATACATACATACATACATACATACATACATAACATACATACATACATACATACATCAATGCAAGTATTTATATAGCGCTTTATGTAATTATTTCTCAATTATGTCTCAAAGCGCTTAGCATTGAGCAGCTAGTAACGACGAAGCTGCTCGATTCTCTGGTATCAAAGCATGCAAGAAAATAAACAGTCGATGTGGTGTAGTGGATTAACTCATCGTCGAGATAGCGAGAGGGACCGGGTTCGAGGCCGTGCAGTTTGGTCTTTAATTTGATTTAATGCTACAGTGGCGGATTAAGAGTCAGCAGTGTCAGCAGCTGCTGACAGGGCCCCCTAAAATATTGCTCTCAGGGCCCCCTAAGACATGCCCTAACCACACTAAAGTGGGACATTGCGTCACTCCGTGATACTAAAGGGGCCCCATCTTAAGCTGCTGACGGGCCCCTTTCCTTGCATCCTTAGTTCGAATCTTTATCATTACATATACACGACAATTTCCTGGGCTATGTATCATGTATTTACTTGATCCCCGCTTGTATTATTTTGAGTTTTGCAGTCATAGGTTCTGTTAGAATCAGGCATACATTTCTATTTCTTCTTTAATCTAAAATAAATAAGCGCAAAATACACACAAAAAAAATGACCCAAAACATTCGTGAATCCAGGGTTTTTGGATTTGTAAAAACAATTCACTGAAAACAAAAATTGATTTTTCGAGATGCTTTACTAAAAAAAATTAGTAGGACAAATTAGTTGAGCATCTGCTAGCAGTTTTCAAAGTCTTTGAACTCGCTCTTCCCACGCTCTACAACTTTTGTGAAAGCGAATAACGAATACAACATAGTTTAGCAGTTCCTACTAACTTGATGTGCAGGGTTTTACAAATTTGTCTAAATTAGTAAAGAATTATATGTTTGTACAGCCTTCAATTAATTCGTAAAGCCTGCCCAACCAATCGGTTTCTACGAACTGTTTTACGAACGTTTGTGTTCCCGCCGTTGCAGTCACGTGACCAATCACATTGTACATGCAGCCTGTGCTGTTACTGACGTGGTTGTTTGATGGGGCTCTCCAAAGTGATTCAAAATTCAGGTAATTCTAGGCATGCATGTTAGGTGTAAATAAGATTCATACAAATTAAATGCTGAATGTTACAATTTATGTCTTATCCATTTGGTCGAATCGTGTTCATTTCATCGGCATTGTGCCTTGGATCTGAGATGCATGAACACCGGGCGGCGTGTATGCATGTTGGGGTATACCGTGCCATGCATGCATGCCGTAATGTTACTCAACTCCATGACCGTGTACTCTCAGTCTGGAATAGATATGAACCCGGCGTGTATGGGACATACCGGAACATGCCGTAACTCCATGACCGTGCACACTGACCGGCGTGTACGGGGCCTACCTGGGGCCTGCCCCGGGGGGCCTGCCTTATCATGCCGTTTAACATTCCATGACCGTACACACTCAGTCTGGGGGAATCCAGGATCTGAATACACACTGCTTGAATACATAGCTACACCCATTGTATCATGTTGTAGAGGATTTTGTGCTCCGTGACATGCTTAAAATAGTTTAGGACACACAATAAGTTGTTACATTTGGTGTATAATTTGTGTGATTGCATCTAATAAGCCAATATTTCTACGTGTTGTGTCACTTTGGATAGCCTGCATGGACCAACTGTGTTTGTACAGCATATTTGTAGAGCTAATTGGTAAAACTATTGACGAACTAGTTATAAACTTTGTTGAGCCTGTCGAACTAACCAATATTAGTAGGATGAGACATCGTTTTTACGATCCTATAGCGTTAGTACGGCAGGTTTGAAATTCGTAAAACCCATGCCGTACTAATAATTTCATTGGTAAAGCACGTCAGTTCGGCATGCCTATACCAATATATAGCATCGCTTAACGTGCCGTACAAATCTCTGATTAGTAGAACGAGACATCGTTTTTACTAACTTTTATTTAGTAGAACTTACGAAATAATGTTTCAGTGCAATTCAATGGTGAATACATGCGCTATAATGTATATCTTTTCTGAGCATCATTTTATTTAACACCTCAAACTGTGAAATTTCAATTCACCATGTTGACTTTCAAATACACCCACGCCAGCTGATGGTACTTTGTACTCTCTAATGTAACTGGGGCTAATGGACACCTGTGCGGAATGCCAAACTTTTAAAAAGATGAAACCTAACAATACGGTAAGAATACAGTCGATATGTTAATCCGCTAGTCGGTAATTGACTCGTACCGAAATTCATTCCCTCAAGGCAAATCACTTCAACTCTCCAGTTGCGGTAACTGAAATGGCATTGTGCGGATGTTTTCTTTTCTTTATCTACATGTGAAGCCCGTGCAATATTTGTTTGTGAAGCTAGGAACAGTTGATGCAAGGTGACGAGCAACAACGTGCCAAGTCAATACCCTCTAATTTACCTTTTAGTTCCTTTGAATGGGATCCATAAGAGAGGGCTTGCAAACTGGAGCACTCTGAAGAGGAAGCAAGCTCCATTCAAGGCACAGGAACCTAGCTTATTGTGATGATGCCTCTGCCAGGTAGTCTTCCACTGGGGATGTATGGTCGTGCAACTAACTCCCAACTACCAAACTTCTTGTTGTTTCTTGCAAGCCATAATGGTGTAAGTAGCTCGTAGAGTCATTCTTGAATTTGAAACAGGTTCTCAGAGTTTGGTTGCTGAATCCTCTGGACCTCCACTTCTACTGGGAAGTATTTCAGCTTCCGTCCAGATTCTTGTGTTTCTTTGATAAAGTCTTTTTCAGTGGTTTGCTTGTGCCATATTCTCTTCTGCAGGTACTGTCAGCTCAATGACAACACCTTTTTTCTTTACAGGAGAATAGATGGGGACATCTGGTCTCCGTGACGTGGTGACTATTTCTGGCGGGAATATGATGTCTTCATCCCACACCACAGTCCAGTCTTCACTGTTCTGGATACATTCCTGCCTCTTCTCCGATCCAGGTAACATTGCCATAGTGCATGTAGTGAGTGCAATTGTCTAACTTGAAGGCTATGTCAGTTTTGATTTGCTTGCCATCCTCCTCATTTTTGATGGTGTTCTTGGATAATCACACGAAGGACCGTGTCATGTCTCCAGTTATACCTTCCTGGTCGTAATAAGGTAAAGGTAAAGGGGACGGTCCTGTATACACAGGAACGGAGTGCCCATCTCTCTTACGAAGCGATTGGGCCAGACTCCACCATATAGCTGTATAATGTTGCTGTAGTGGGATCGCCACACCTTATTTACAGCGAGTTTGTTACCTTCCCAGCATTGAATAATGCCGGTACCCATTTATACACCTGGGTAGAGAGGAGTAATTGAGGTAAAGCTCCTTACTCAAGGACGCAACATATTGACTCCAGCGGGGCTCGAACCCACAAACTTTGGCGTGCGGGCAGAACGCTGATCCACTGGACCACATGTGCCCTGATCGTAATAAGTACTAGCAACAGTTGAATATATGCATCATAGAGCAGTTGTTATATATCCACACAGGGCACGCAGTCCAAGAGCATCCCATGTCTTCAGATTGTCTGGTGTAGGAAGTGTATCCTGTATAGCTAGTGTTTAGGTTGAATTTCAGCATTTCTGGTGCCCATAGGAGCAGAGGAGCGTATTACCTAATGTCAATTTGCATTGCCGTCTCCCAACATAGCCATCTACTTTGTTGGGCCTTAATGTACAGGGATACCGACATCTGTTCCTCTGACACTTCTTTCACAGGTGTAGACAACTAGGACATTTCTGTGTTTCTTCTTGTTCAACTGGTCAATGCGTTTCCCAGACTTGGTGTAACTGAGGCCATGTCGGCTATGCTGCCCTTTACAAAGTTTATTGATGAACAGATGTCTTTCCCTTTCATGCAGCTCTCGCAACCCATTCCAGTGCTTCTTTCCCACCGTCTAGATATCATATGTCTGTATACAAATTTGGTTTCTGAGTCCACTGCACATTTCAAAATGTGTGGTACTAAACATTTTGCATACATTTTATGTGGGTATAGAAATGCGCGTTTACTTGCAGACCTTTGTTGTATCTGTTCCTATACAGGGTGGGTGGATTGACGCGCCTTGGCAGTCCTGTCCACTTCTTCATATATCTAGTTGCCAGAGCCTACAGATTCTTGGCAAATGAGATAGGAAGCAGTAGATGATGAACTCCCATGAAATTCAACTACCGATATGGTTTTCATATATCCACAGCTTCCCTATGCTGTTCACCTGGTCACTGTCAATCTTCTCCTAGAGATCATTCAACTTGGTCTCCACACATGAGCTCATCTCTTTGTCACCGATGTCCTTGAAGATCTCTTGGCCAAGGAATCGTACGGATGTCTGGTGGATGAAAGGGATCTCTTTTCCATCTATGCATAGATGGGCATGATGTTGATTCCTTCACATTCTGACGAACTACATGGACCTTCTTCATGGCCAGGCTTTTGCACTTTAAAATTCCAGGCTTCGCCTTCAGTGTTCTAGTCAACTTTAGGAAGTCCACTTTAGTAGCTCTTTGCATCCATCTACACTACCAGCTATTGTGGTGAGGTCATCTGCATAGTCTTTTTGAGTCTGTTTGAAGTTGCTATTATTTAGTTAGAATCAAAGGATCAGTTTTGTCTCGCAGATCTAGCAAACAGGTTAACACGTCAGAAAGAGCACGACAGATAGAGGGCACCCTGGCATAAACCAATTTGGGTACTATGAAACCAGGTCAGAGGTCCACTTCTGGTACGTACTCTCACAAACCATTTATAATACGTTTGTACCCAGCTCTCGCATATCAGGGGGATATAGTAGTATTTAGAACAAACTGTATCAATTGTGAGAACCAAACAGACGCATTTGCCAGATCGAGCCACGCAACCACAATATCCCTACATTTGCTTGGCATCAAGGAGCGTTTCCACGAGGCGCGCGTATGCTCGACGCAGGCCTGCAATACTCGGGAAATCCCTCTGAATGCCTGGGACTACGTATCCATTCTGTACCATAATTGTGAGGAGGGCGGTTGCCAAGCACCTGGAAAAAACATTTTCCACTGACATTAGTCAAAGTAATGTTTATAAACAGCTAGGGTTATTTTGGGATAAGGACAGCTTCAGTCTCCATAACAGAGGTTTAACCGTCTTCTTCTCCAGATTCTTTTCAGATTGTCAAACTTACTGAGCGGAACCTGATGGCATATTTGTAAACCGGAAGGGATGGCGTAGTGCCTGGGAAATGATAATAATAATAAACAAAAGATATAGGCGCTTTACAGCTTTACATAGCGGAATGTGCTGCAGTTGGATCAGCGCTTGCCCCATAAGCATAAGGTTGGGGGCTCGAGCCCCGCTAATCGCCAATGCGTGTGCACTTGTGCAAGGCACTTTACCTCGCTTGCCTCTCTCAGCCAGTTATAATGGGTAATACAGTGTCGTGTGACTGAGTGTTACCCAAGGGGGCTGGGGGGGGGGGGGGGGGGGCGGGCGGGTGAAGCCCATGCAAAACCAGTCGTCCGTGCTGGGCGCTGAATTTTGAATATTGCACGGAATAAATCATTTGTTTCGAAAACTGTACCAAAGCTCATAAATGCCACAAACAAATGCATCGTATAATTCATTCAGTCGTTAAAAGCAGCACAATATACAGATGCGTGACAAACGTTACTGAAAATTGTATTATTCACTTGGATTGTTAAAAAGATGTGTTTTATGTTTGAATTGTGTGAACTGTTCACTGAGTCGGTGTTTCATCAACCGAAAAGAGTAGTAGTCAGGTTGAAGTTTAGGCACACGCCTGAAGGATGGAAATGGAGTACGACTTTTTCTTTGATAATTTTAGTTCATTAGGACCTAAGCGCCAATAATTTTTGGAGGGTGGTGCAAATTTTGTTACATTGGCATTTTTTAAAAATCCAATAGGGCTGCTACCATGTCCTAAAAATCCCTTAAGTATTCCGCTAGAGGGACAAATATTTCTTGGTACTCCGGTTTTTTAAGTACGAGAAAGTGTTGGTAAGTAATTTCATCATTACATTGCCACACAAATCGAATATGGCTGCCAAAAAGGTCAAATATGTCTCGAAATCATTTTAAAATGACATTAAATCTCCATGATACCTATTTCACGCTACTTGAAGAACATATGAACACTAAATATCTTCTGCAGGGTTCCAAAAATTCTGTTACGATTGATCAGACCTGCCAAATGTGTGTACTTTAACCCCTATAGAATGCTTTCCAACGCATCCAGATACGTCAAGTGTTCTGCACATTTGCAGTTTAGAGCTGATTCCAGTGTTAGTGGCTTATGCTTTAACATTATGAGGATACATGTATTGATCACTAGAAACCCTTATTTGGCATTTCTCTGTATGGACATTCAAAATTCAAGATGGCAGCCAATACAGCCGCCTTAAAATAGTAAAACCTACATTATATGTTATTTTACCATCAACTAATTTTTAGTACAAAGGTGTAAATTAAGGTATGGGGAAGTGTTTGCGCATTTAACATTCTTATCTGGAATTTCTGTTTCTTGTAACATGCAAAAAGTTAAGATGGGGGCCAATGTGGGCCTTTTTACGTTCTTAAAACCTATAAATACGATACATCTGTATTGTATTTAGTAAAAACACCCATGAGTATTTAAAGTTTAAATTAAAGTATGAGATGTATGTCTTGAGCATTAATAACTAGTCCCTATCTGGTAAATTTGAACTTTGCAACCTGTTTTAAGCAAATGACGGGCCAAATCTATTAGAAATATATGACATTTTTATAGTTTTAAAAGATCTAAAAGGCAGCCACATTGGCTTCCATTTGATTGGTAAGCTTGTTAACACACTTGAAATGTCAGATATAAGTTCCTCCTTGGTATAGAGCGCAGAATATGCCTCCATCACAAATACTTGATGAGTGATGGTCAACTGAATGATTTCAGGGCATATGGCGTTTTAGGGTAGGCCATATTGGATCTGATGGTAATGTTGTGATCAAATCCGGCCCAAGAAACCGATCCAAAGATCCGTGCGGTGATTTAATGCATAAAATAGGCCTTAGGAATGAATTTGAGAGTGATAGCGGCCATATGGATTTCTAGAAAATGCCACTGCACGAAATTTTGCACACCTTCCAGAAATTATTAGCTTAGGGTTCATCATGACAAAAATCGATACAATAGAAAAAGTCTGTACTCCACTTCCACCCTGTGCCCACAATTCCTACGACTAGTTGCAGTGGACAGGTTTGTACAGGGGAAAAATATAAGTGGATATAATTGTTTTGAAATCTATACCAAACATTTTGGCCATATCCTAGGATTAAAAAAGGTTATAGTTTGCCCTATCTGTGGGTTATGATTTAATACGTTATAGCCAATAAAGGTTAAAGGTCAAATTAAAAAACACACAAAAAAACTAAAAAATTTTCAAAATGGTCCCAAATTCTTCATGTAGTTCTCAAAGGATCAGGAAATATAAAAACTTGCACTCATTTCACCATTAATTCATGTAATTAGAATTCAAAATGTAAACAATGAATCTAACATATATCCTATGGGGTAATTAATGCTTACCCTCTAACTGCATACAAAATGTCCAATGAAGAGCAAATATGCATGTTCTGCTTACAGAAAAACAATTCGAGACTAGTTTCGTCAACATCGGAGCACCCTGAAAGAATTCCCCATCAGCACTCTGAAAGAATGACCTCTACCATTTTTTAATCCTCATGACAATATGAAAGTACGTTGTGTAGGTCTTCAAAAAATAGACGTGTTTTACTTTTGACCCAGAACATAATTTACACCCTATTTTTTACATGTTCTCCATTGTGATTTTTATAGACGTTTGCTATTATTCTGTGACAATTTTAAGAAGTCATGATTATCACAAAAATTGTTTCTGTTGCAATTTCTTATAGGTAAAAACAATTATTCTGCCACTATAAAGAATTGCAACTGTAATTAATTTCCCGAACTCCCTTAACTGCATTTTATTGTAATTTTAAGGAAATCACGGAGCTGACCTATGCCTTGCTTTTAGGGGGAATTGCCCCTAGATCTCACAAGAAAAATAACGCTACCTCCCTTTTTGCGGTGATCGTCAGTTTGGTAGTCATTTTCCGAAAAGGACGTAAGGGCTATATACGGCTATACATCTAGTACCTGCAGCACGTCGTGTTATGTTTCATAGTCTGTTCACCTTTCGACTCTGGACTATTTCCAAACTAAACAAAAACTCACAGGGTTAAAGCCCTTACATGGTATTTCTTCCCTGGACCAATTTCTTGGATCAAGCTTTTGCAGCACGTATATCAGATAATACATTCTATTTCTGAAAAAAGCACGTGCCAAATCGATGATAAAAGGATCATATCCAAGCGTGGCAAATCGTTTATGCATGATAAAGGCATCTGCTGATTACCACGAACAACACTCGCTACATACGACCGTGGACTTGATGAGTACCAATCGACGTATTTGCCAGAAATGAGTAAGTAAATTATGATATATGAGATTAATGTGAATGGTCATCGTCCTTATTCTATTTAAAAAGAAATAAACTTCAGTAAATATACCTATTGATTTCGACTATTTTGAGTTTGTGATTTTCAACGTTATTGTTTACTGTAGCAAATGATTTCATCATCTTGATTTGAACAGTCTACTTGGTATAACATTGATTATGAAATAGAAACCCATATTAGAATGAAGATCATTTTTAAACCTCGGTTATATAAATTTACACATGAACATCCATTTATAGTCTCGTAAAACGTGTAAAATAAAGGCATCGTTCTTTTTATGATGGGGAACGGAAGGCAATACACACACAAATTAAAAATTTAAGCATCTACTATTAAAATAAATTTACAAAACTGTGAATTGATAAAAATCACATAATCTCCCCCGCGCGCTAAGCGCGCAAACAATTGAACCATTGTACTAACTTTTGTTTTAAAAGCAATAAGGCACATTTTTGAAGAGCGCCCCCCAATTTTCCAAATTTGATATTTGGCCACGTTAAGTGTAATTGTGTAGGAGAAACTCTACTGCGACCGAGAATGTAAAAAATGCGTATTTATCATAAATAAGCGATTTGAAATAGAATTGGATCCCGTACGGCAAGCTGGAAAGCTACATTGATGTCAGTCCATGATGAAATAGTGCACCTCGAGAATATAACTCTAACGGCTTGCCAGAACCAATAAAAACAACTAATGGATGTAGCGTAGACACGTATATGGTGTATTTCCCGCTATATTTCAACATTGGATGGCCGTTCCCGATCCGTTGAATTATTATCGGGATCCCCGATAATATATTCTAATTACAAAATTCCTTGTTTGTGACACAACAGACATTGTCGAGCTTAACCATTCACAGAAATAGTTTATGCCAGTTACCAATGAAAAACCGTGAAAATATCATTTTTTTGAAATTTGTGGGCGCTCTTCAAAAAAATGTGCAATATTGACTTAACTTCTCTATGTTTTGATTAAGATCTACGTGCATGCGTTAACAATTCATGGCCCCTTTTGACCAACTAAAATTACACGACCGGCCCCTATATTTTTCACAGTGCCTCCGGCAGAATAGTGAAAGGTCTCTAAATGAATGGTGTCTGTTAACGGATTTCATTACCGTACTAAAGAAGCAGCAATACCCCCCCGTGGTGGTAAATGTACATTACAAAGCTGAAAAAATACACTTTTCACTATTTATGAGTCACAATATGGAGGAGTTGACTGGTCTCAGCGTACCGATTTCACTGTATTCACCAGAACAACAATTAGAGAAATCATCAAGAGAAAGTTCACTGATATACAATAAGAGAGGTAAGCTTTTTTTTTACTAAATACTCGTTAATTGATATGAACAACTGCAAAAAATCTCTTGAAAAAAAAAAAGAACCTAAAGATAGTCGGATCTTCAGTTGAACGGCCTTTCAACCAGTCCTTACTAGCGATTACTCTGTAAAGCTCAGTAAAATAGACGAATTTTGCTAGAAAATCACTTCGAGACTGCTCAAGACTGGTGCCGATTGGCCCCATTTTCGAAAATCGTGACGGCAGTTTTTCTTTTTTCATTGTTAGTTTTGGTGAAGGTTATGGGATGCTCCGTATCGTCTTGCAGTCTTCCAGAGACCATTCCAGACTGGTCAGACTGCTGCCGGATTGGTTCCGATTGGCCAGATTTGAAAATCGGAAAAATTTTTTAGCTTTTCCGGTAGCTTTGGAAAGGTCTGGGACTGTCCTGTACCGTCTTCTGCAGTCCTGTGTGGTCGGAACACGTGGGCCCCGGGGGGGGGGGGGTGGTTCTTTTGGCCGGTACCATGCTCGTCCAAAAAAAAAGAGGACTGCTGAAAATGCGGGACTACCGCTAGGGGTATCCAAACGCACGAATCAGTCTAGTCCGCTAGGGGTATCAAAGTCAGGTAAGATTGTGACTGGCTCATCGAAACATGGGAAAATTAACTTAACATGTCAGTTAAAATAACTCTGCAATGTGTAAATTTTCTACAGTAGACAAGGTATTTTTTCATAATGGTTATTTAAAAGGTACTTTTTTTCACGTATTGAAAGCAGGTCCGTAGGGGTGATAATTTTACCACAAATTGGTCCCGTTAGGGGTATATATTTTCACCGAAAAAACTGGTATATTTTAAATGAATAATGGTCCCGTTAGGGGTATATTTTCACGAAAACTGGTAGATTTTATACTGAATACTGGTCCCAGTTAGGGGATACAGGGTGAGTCAAAAAGATTTACACTCGATTTCATGAAAAATCTTAAAAAATATTTAACAAGTTGATACATTAGTTTTATACATGAAAACAATAGCTCATTATAGCCACGATCATTGGTAAAAATTCTAACGTTACCTTTTCGATATGCAGAGATATGGTTAAATTAACGGCAAGCCGCCAAAAACCATATTGACCACTGGTTGTACATTTCTTCACTTCCACAGTAGCCATTGCAGTTACTATTCATTAAAGCTTTTTAAGCAGTTTACTTGTATGGTTCTAAAGTAACCAGTACCTAATCGTAAAAACTGTTGTGATAAAATTTCTTAACAATGTCAAGAAGTAGTGTAACATAGGCCGGGGGAAGGGGACGCATTGTCCCCTCCCCGTGGCCCTGCTGGACAGGAAAATACATGTAAGCTTAGCTAACGGCCAAAGAAAGTTGGAAAAGGACACAAGCAGAAAGGGAGTAGAGAAAAGAGAGGGAGAGGAGAGGAAAGGACAGATGCAGAGGGAAAGGCAGAAGATGGACGTGATGAATGGTGTAATGTTCAACTATTGATTCCCCAAAGTAGCCCCACCCATCAGGTTATGAAGGAGTCGGTGGAAAAGGTGGGTCAACCGGCTTGTATTGCACAGGACTACCTACATATTTGCATTCAGTGTCCACGAAAAGATATGTGAAAAAATCGAACATTATTGACGTAATGCTTAATTAAAAATTTGGGGTTAAAGTTAAGATTCCTAATTTGTGATTCCAGGAATATGAAATAGTTAAAACATTTTTTTCTTATGACGATTACACAAAGGTATCAAAGCAAGCAAGAATATCATGATGTGTACTGTGAGACTTCATCCAAAGTCTCTTTGGTCAAATTCACAACAGTGGTTCCGTGGACAGAGTGAAAAAGGGTACATACTTTAAGTTAGCATAACTTCGCCAATGCAAAGTCAAAAATCAAAATTCAAAATTTCTCTAGTAGTGGGAATAATATAGTTTAATATGTTGGTACTAACGTATATGTGGTAGATTTTTCAATGCTGTAGAAAAATTTCAAACAAAAACGAGGTGTAAACTTTTTGCTCACCATGTATTTTCACTGAAAATTGGTACGTTAAGGGTCACTTCAGAACCCCTGGAACGAGCATGGGTACCACAAACCTTGAGGAACCCCCCCCCCGGGCACGTGGGGAATTTAAAAGCCCGCTACGATTTTTCTCGCAGCCTAAAAATATCGTGGCGTTTTTTTTTTAATCGGGAAGTCGGATGGACACATGAGCGGTTTGGAAGCGGCTAAACGACGATGAGTTGGCGCGCATAATGAGTGGTTGTGTGCAGTTGGAGAGTGGGGTCGGCGTGAGTGCGCATCAAGCAGGAGAGAAGATGCAAGCTAATTGAACATGCTCAAGGATGACGAAGTTGCCAATCAACGATTTGGAATCAGCAGGTGAATGCGGGTCAATGTTGACCTAGAAACCTCAAAACATTACATGTCGCGATCTTTTAGGCAAGGGCAATATGCAAGGTCTACGGTTCTAGTGTAGAAGTTAATGGGTTTTTCGAGTGAAAGGCGTTTGCGTGCGTGACAATGACCGCAAGCAAAGTAGATACGACCTCGTGCAGAAATGTGTTTGGACACTGGGGAAAAAAAAAGGGCTTTTATTTGTCTCTTGGAAACTTCCGAAAGGAAGAAATATGTGGTGAAATTGTTAATAATTTGATTGGGAAATGTTATCGTTTTAGAGAAAGAAGTGCACCCTAAAAATAAGAAAAATAAGAATAAGAAAATAATGATGACTGAATGACGGCTGCATGAGAATGCCCAGAAAGGGATTTCCCAAGTGAAAGGTAAACAAAGCTAAACCGGGAGCTAAACAAGTTAATCGGACTGTATTTTTAATGTTATCTTTTATATATATTGATTCCATCGACTAAAAGACATTGACTAAAAACATTCTTTGGCAGTGGATGGTAAATTGCTACCTCAGTCTGGAGTGGCGTATAAATCTGCATGGGCAGAAGAGCCCTTTTCAAAATCCTACTCCTCCTGACCCCACTCGAATGAGATCAGGAAAAATAATTAATTGATAGTAATAACAATATAACATGAATATATTTTAATCTTTAACTGGAGCTGGCCAGCGCACAGAAGTGTTGGAAAAAGTGTGCGCTTGGCCGGATTCGAACCGGCCACCTGCGTATTACTAGAACAACGTTCTTGTCAATTGAGCTAACAAGTTAGGGTTGTAGAAACGATATATCAACTCTATAGGTATAGAGTTGATATCTATTCAATTATGATTTAGACGTCTTTTCGAACTGCATTTTCTAACAAGTACGGTCACTACCGTCGATAAATCCTACCTGAAGATAAAATATACCCATACTTTTATCTCATCATACTAAAAATGAGTCCTACTGTAATATAATTGAACGATTAAAATCAAACAAACATAATTCAGAACAGTAATCCTTGTATAGCTTAAAGAGACATGAGGAGATTTCCAGAAAGAAGCGCCCCCAATTTTTCTCGAACCTAGGTTTTTTACATATTTGGAATGCTTACCAATGTATTAGATCACACCTGAAGTGAATAAGCCGAATACGCCGTCTTATATGTAATAAGATGATGATTTAGTAGTTTCTGTCGTGCACGACAGAAAGTCAAAGCATGGTTTTCTATGGGGAACGATTACGATAGCAGGCAAGTTCAAAACAAGGTTTGCGGTTTTCTTTTGCACCTGTTTGTCCAATAAACCTTCCAACGTTCTCGGTAGGTGGTCTACAACCGATCCAGTGAAATTTGAGAGAAATTCCATATCCTAAAAAATCTCCTCCTGTCACTTTAAATCCAGTACAATGCCATTCAAATCGATCACTATTACCCCAGTTTACTCGTTTCAGCATATTTTATTGGAATTCAGTTAAAAAGTTCCAACCACATCAATCACCAGCATCGCAAAACCGCCTAGTTTTGGAGATGAGTGTGAAAACGTAGCGATTTTCATGGAATTCTAATACAATGATAACCAATTCTAACACACACGTATTGGTAATGCGTGTAGATAGCTAGACATGCTAGATGCAACGTCACACTTCATATGAAAAACCTCCCGTGTTTTGCAAAAAAAACCTCAAAATTAAAAAAAAAATGTCAACTTGGGAATACTATAGTAGATTTCAAAATAAGTGAGACCTCATTAAAGGTTTTCGGTCTGTCCATTCACCGTGAGAGGTAAGAGGAATTATTCTAATGGTCACTGGTTAAAACAATTTATGTTACTCATACAATGTGTAGTAATGTAGCTAGTAAATAAATATTGTACTAAAATACATTATTTCACAGCTTGGATGTTTCAATTGAAATATCAGGATGAAAACACCAGCGATTATTTCATTAAACGTTGTTATTTGAACATAACTTACCTTTGACACTGCAAAATATCATTCCTTATCACAGCATTGGAGAAATAATGCATTCTTATATCAATGCACACATAACACAACTAAGCTTTTATTTGGCCATCAAAAATGGACCAACCTTGCCTTAAGAGATTAGCGCAAAGTTTCCAGTAAGCCGATTAAGCCGTAACTTTGTACCATGGACACAATATGTTTTGTAATGGCAACAAAGGCCTAGTCTCCGCATGGCCTGGGATTGAACCCCATATCAATATCACCACATCGAAATATGCAAGAAGTCTCACTTAATTTGAAATCAACTATAGGTCAATTTTGCCGATTCAACCACCACAATGACGAGCATCTAGTTTTACATTTTTAACGTCATCCTGGACACCTGGAAAGGATAAATTGAATAATAACAAAAAATAGAACCATCTGTTGACATAGATGTAAACAGCTCTGAGTCTCTGCACACTGTATCGAACCTAGCGCATGCGCGGGTAATACAAGAAGCCAATTTCTACAGGCATTATCGCTGTGCCGTCTACAGCTGTTCTTGAGACGTTTCCACTTTTTCTCCAAACGCTGTTTGCTCTTTTCTCAATGGATTGTAATGAATCTTAACAAAAGTTCTTTGCTTCATGTCAAGAGGGTGGTGTAAACAGACTGGTGGTTAATTTCACTGGAAGTTACAATGGGGCGCATTGTTTCAGGTCAGAAGGTAATTAGGGCCCAACCAATTCTACAATAGGTTGCACTGTATAAAATATTACAAGCACCAATTGTTTACTACATGTATTCACTCTCCATTCATGTATACATGCGCACTGGTAAAAAATTCCGTGAAATTAAGAAAAGATTTTCCGTAAATTACGGGAAAAATCTGTTTAGAAACAATAAGAAAAATAAAAAACAAAACATATAAAAAAATAGCTAAAAATGTTAATTTACGGAAATATTTCAAAATTTGGCAGCAATTATTTCCGGACTTTTTTGTTCCGTAATTTTAAGATACGGAAAAATTCGTTAAAAAATACATATTTTTTCATAATATTAGCCAAATTTCTGTAAAAATTACTGTCAAATTTCCGTAATTGACGAAATTTCGTAATTTACCCCAAAAATGACTGGAAATATTGCTGCCAGAATTTCCGTAAATTTACGGACCGCATTTTTTTTAACAGTGGCGTGTGGTTGACCCTTCGTGTGTAGTATCTGCAGATATCTACAATCATAAATACAGGACATATGAGAAAAACGCAACCAAAATTTCATGTTTTCAGCATTTAGCTGCCTAGCGATATGTTGCGTGTGGTTGTGATCAAACTGCCGATATAATTATTATCTCAATATAAAAAGAAGTTCAAATAATTCAGTTTGTATCATTAATAGTGATATCATAAAAACAAAAGCATAAAAATTACTTTTTGCAACTTTCTTTCGCACCGCGCGTACGCGGATTAACGATTTTGTGACAATATTATGTGACAATATTAGGCTCAAAACCGACAAGTCGTCGATTCCACTCATTTTGATAACAGTTTGTATTGCCTTTTGATGTAACCACGTTTTAGACATGCTGAATTCTTGAACCGACCATTTCAACAAAAATAAGTCTTGTTATTATAAATATACAGGGTTCTCCGGAACACGTGTAGTCTACCATCGCGGTTTGTTAATAGGGTTAAAGGTCATATGGGATAAACAGAGGTCAATCTGTGTATACCCCATATGAGTCTTGAGCCAGTGGTTCGTCTGATCGAGAATCAAGTTAATTGGCCAATGAGGAAACGAGTATGAGTCCAATAAAGTGCAGGGTTACCATTTTACTACACACGGACACAAGCACGCACACTACCATGGGGATCATTACGCGGCGCTCTGCTCGCAGCAGACGACACAAATACAAAGATTAAAGTCCATGCCCGATCGCTAATATCCTCGTCCCCATAGCCCAATTTTAACCGGAATTGTGAACATTTTGGGTAGCACGAAGAAGAAGCGTACTATTTTTCTTCTCCCTTACCCTGGAATCTGAGAGCCAGGATATTGGGTTTGGAAGTTATTAGCGAAAATGTGACCCATTTTGGTCGACCATATTAATTTTTACACAGTACTCTACGGGGCTTACAAAATTACGGTTTAACCCTCACATCAAACGAATTGAAATATCGGTGGCGCGAAACTTTACAGTGGGGGTTTTAGGGTGAATGCAATTCAATCACGCTGAAAACTCATAATCTTAAAAATCGGGGCCATTCCCCCTTTAATTTGTGACTAGAACAATTGTCCTTGTGTCTGCGAAAGATTATTTTTGACTTCTGGTTTGATTAATGCCGACCATGTTCTTCGGTCTAGTGGTTATGTCAACAGTGGTTATGTCTAAGGTTTTTGGTTTTCATTGATCCAAACACAGAGGGTGTATTGAGTCCATCCCACAATGCAACAGGTTTTTGGGGAATTACACTCAATAAGGTAATTGATCCCACAAAAATCCCACATGAATCATGATATGTCTTCTCGCGATATATTTTATTCCTACGACTGACAAGTTGTTTTAGTACAGTACATATAGGCACTATACAATGCATTCTGTGATTGATTCAAATCACCCTCTGACCAGCACTGTGTCAATAGACTGCTGTCAGGTTTGTGATCAAAGAATCATTTTTAATCAAGCTATAAATCAGTAAAATGTTTCTGATGTGCTGATGCATCCATCCTCATTGTAATATTTTTACCTTCATTTAGAACGTGATAACGTTATAATTAGATTCATGTATTAACAAATATTGGCTTATTTTGGGACTTATTTTAATGTCCTTAAGGCGTGGTTCTCTCAACTATTTTGCTCGCGGGCCATGGCGGGCTGATACCTTCAAATATTCATGCTCGTGGGCCAGTTGCACCTCTTTTGGCTATGTTTGCTGTATATTTCAAAACTGTTCAATTGCCAACCACCAAAGCTTCGGGGCCGGATCTGGCCCGCGGGGCCGCCTGTTGAGAACCCCTCTTAAGGGTCAACACTGGTAAAATCCATCTTCTATCGTTTTCTACTTATGTCGTAAAAGAAAGCCTTTAAATGCCATTTTCTTAGCTGGGAACGACTGAGCTAACATAACCAACACGTATATCTTCCTCTATCTTGGTTGTGGTTGTTCTCTGCAGGTATAGATTGATTCTTTCTATGTGGTTGATCTAGGAAAGGCTGTCGAACAGTAAATAACATGGCGAACATACAACATACGAGAGTTCAGTCCTTTTTATGGTACGTATCATTCCTTAAGTTATTCTAACAATTTCACACCTAGTAGAATATAAAAAGAGAAAAGTCATCAGTAGTAAATTAAATACATAATGTAATTTTTAGTTCGTAATGATTTTTAATTGCATACCTCCGACTTGTCTCCTTCGTTCAAGATTTCTGCTCACGGCAGAGAAGATGATTATAAGGACGAACATCTTAATGGACATTAAAAAACAATTCACTACTCGATTTCAATTTTCCCCTGTAGTTACATTTTTCCCCCTTGAAGACTGGTCAGCAGTCCTAAAATTTGAACCCCCATCTTTTCTGAAAGTCTGCTCCCTATTGATGAAAAACAGAAGAAAATCATTTATCACAAAAATCTAACTGGCACTGTTTCATTGACATCCCCAAACCACCCTAATATATACGCTTCCGTCCTTTTTGTGTCGCCTCCCTATAACCCATGGAGCTAAGCAACACATTGTCACCATCTCAAGTAAAAGGTTTAGTGATTAAATATGTTGTTGACAGACTGACAGGAACCCTGCACGTGATTCTAAGTGCCGTAAGTGGTGCCTTAAGGAGATGGGGCCAAAACAAATTGTACAGGGTTCAAATTGTAAATATGATCCAATCATATTGACAAGCACACCATGTTATGTTGCTAACCATAATGATCAAAAAGGTAGTTTGTAATATGGTACAGGCCAAGTTTCAGATTTATAGGGCTAACAGCAAAAATCATAAAAAGGGTCAAGTTCAGTTGTAACATGGCGTCAAATTTTAAAATTGCTCCGCTTTGGATAAAAAATGTGCAAATTCTTAGGGGAGCTCATAGATAAAATTAAGGAATAGGTTTGAGTGTCCTCAAAATGCTTTTGCTTTAAGAAAGTATGGGGTAACAAGATCAAGCCCCATTGAATGCAATGGACGTTGACCGTTCTGTGCCCCCTACATCGGGAAACTAATCATTTAAGCAGTCAAAACTATTCCTTATTTTAATCCTTGCACTCCACCAATAATTTGCAGCATTTTTATTCAATCGAGCAGATTTCAAATATCTTTGGCTCCAAAATGGCATCTGCTGCAAGCCTCACTATAAAAGACGCCAAGCATTAGCAGGGAGTGCCTTCTGGAAAGCTAGAACGTCTGTGGAAGAGCCCCCAATTATCCATCTCTGCAAAAGTCAAGTTATTCAACACTACCGTGTGACCATCCTACTCTATAGCTGGAATCCTGGGTGCTATCACAGACCTGAAGCAATCAACGCATTTGCTACCTCTTGCTATAGGATTATGCTGCATAAACGGAATACCGTGTCTCAACACCATCTTATATCCTCATGACTAACACTGAGCCTCTTTATCCACCTTTAAACATCGCCAGCTGAGTTTTCTTGACACTCATTCGTCTGCCAGAGAAACCTGCTAGAAGATACGCTCCTCTAATACACCTCATGGCAAATGAGACTTGCGTCCACGCACCGCTTATTTAGCCTACATCCAACGGGTGCTATAGGTATGATAAAGGTGATAGCATGATTAGCCGCACTTGCCAGATAGATGTGTATGGAGAAATCTTGTAATCGCAGCTCCGCAGCCTAGGATGATGATGATTATGAACAGCATTATCCATAATAACATCTTACGCTCAAATTTTGATAAATGTATAGAATAATTTCTAAAGCCGAGAATATCCCTTCCAGTATCCCTTCAATAGCAATAGTTTAAATGCTGTAAACGATATTAAAAGCCAAGACTTCATTTATGACATGATGACACTATTTTATTTGTTTTTCGCTTCCAACGAAGGTGCTTTACCTTGCACGTTTTTTGTGTGTGGACACCCTGTAATCTGCGTGATTGTACAGGTATCGTTAAATTAGCAAATAACATTCCTGAAATCTACGTAAAATCAATATTTACCCAAACCCGTTTTTGATAATATTACTTCAGCGATGAAGTGTAACCACGATAACGCTTTGGTGAAATTGCTTGCCGAACTGGGTACAGGATTTGAATGCGGTAGTAAGGTAAGTATTCGTTTGTGTTACAGAGAGAAATAAAGAAATAAGAACAGCTATTTAATAGTCGGATAGAACTTGGAGAGAAGCGTGAAAGTTGGTACTTTATACAAATATTGACTGCTATGAGGGGCATGGTTGAAACTATAGGCCCAAGGTGATCTCGAAACCATACTATGCCCCGAGGCGTAAGCCGAGGGGCATAGTATGGTTTCGAGATCACCGAGGGCCTATAGTTTCAACCATGCTCCGAATAAAAAGCAATCAATATTTGTTTTATATACCGAATATATAGATTCTTGTCATCTGATTCGTTAAAAGAACATTCTAATCTAAGCCAGGATGCTAACACAGGCCTATATCATGCCGATTTTCGTTGAAAGTGCACCAAAAAGCAGGTAAAATGGTTTTTTCTGAACAAATTAAGCTTTGCAGATAGATGATTTGGTTCCAAAACACACTAAGGGGAGCTATTTGAAGTTGATGCTAAAGATTAAACTTGATGTTCAAGTATTTAACCCTATATTTGTTGAGGGACCCAACTACAGAATCGCCTGTGGAGATCCTGTCGCTGGGGTCCCTCGACAGGATCGCCATGTGTAGGCCATGGCATGGGCATGGCATGCATGCATGGTTTAACAATTTTGTGTAACTTAGGGTGCAAAACTTGTGAAGAATTAACAATCAACCTTTCTTGTGTTGAGGAAGTGATGTTGGAGTCCAAAACTGATCGCCGTAATCGACTTCTTGCCATTTTTTTGTCGGCAAGATGCGTACAATTTTCCTTGCATTTCATTGACTCGATGTCGATGATGATGATCGCAGCTCCGAATTCAGCAGTTTTACATGGCCTGCAGATGGCCGTGTCATCGATGTCAAATTATAATCCTCGAATATCTTCACGGTGTACTTTACCTGCCGTTTGGTATTAGCCCTTTGAGCTGCATCTCTGATTCCTTTCAGATCTTCATTTTCATCTACAAGCTCAAAGCATGATACTGATGGTCTGATACTGCGATTCAGCCATTTCACAGTATGAGTAAACAAAATACGATCGGGTCTGCTTATATTCATCTCTTACACCAGCTTTTCAATTTTACACACGGATACGGATATGTAATACGGATGAATAGTTCGTACGGACAGTCCTTTACTGACGCTGGGAGAGGTGTCCCGGGGCATAGTTCCATTTTTGGTTCAATAGAACGATTTGCACGATCCCAGAAATGCAAATCCTCATTCGTGCCCATTTCCATCGGGAATTGTACCAAGGTCATGTTTACGCAAAAACAATTGATGTTCGTTGCGTCCTCCGAACAGTGCCTAAATTACAATACAAAGTACAAAGTACCGTTTCACTGAAGTTAATCTATACAAAAAATGTAGACGAAATTTATGGAACAAAAAACAGCGAAGGCATTGGGTTTGAAATTCAACGACCAAACGTTATATTTTTTTGATCGTAACTGGTGCCCTACTTTTTCACCTGACGGACGATTACACAACTAATAGTGCAACGTCACCGATAGGGTAATTTTTTGGTATTTTCTTTACGCTCTTAACCGGGATGTATGTTTTTAGCTGACTTTGAGCTGGTAAAAGTTCCCGGATGGAAATGGGCACCGAATGAGATGCTTTCGGGGATCGACAGATGGTCTTTCTTGAAGTAGTTTAATTTAGGCCTCCACTTTAACCAATCAGATGAAGGGATCTATATATGAGGTATATAAAAAGCAATATTAGCCACATTTTTTGAAGGGCGCCCCCAATTTTTCAAAATTTGGAGATTTTACCACGGTTGCATTGGTAACTGGATAGTAATACTATACCTGTGAATGGTTAGATCGAAAAATGTCTATGTGTCCAAAACGAAGGAATGCATGTATAGATTAATTCCACGGCTGCTGGAAACGGCCCCTTCCAATGTGAAATAGCGCCATGTACGTGCTACGCTCATCCATTAGTTGTTTTAAGAGTTCGGGCAAGTCAAGTTAGAGGTTATTTTCTCGTGGTGGATCATTTTCATCATGGACGGACTTAAACTGCATTTACAAGCTCTGCCGTTAAAGTCCAATCTGGGATCCCATTCAATTACAAAATCGCTTATTTTGTGATAAATACGCATTTATTAGCATTCTCTTTCGCGGTTATAGTTTCCTAGACAATTACCAACGTAACTGTGCAAAAATATCAAATTTTGAAAATTGGGGGGGCTCTTCAAAAAATGTGCCAAGTATTGCTTTAAGACAATGTTATTGCTAAAATTATAGGTCGGGGGGAGGCACTTGTATTCAAAGGGGGGATATGCTGCTTATGGGAACAAGAAAACGCGTAAAAGGGTCTCTCGCGCGTACTTGATTAGGGTGTCAAAACAAGCAAAATGTGGGGAAAAGGTAGTATGGTTTTCTTAACCCTGAAAAGTGTAAGTGTTTAGGGTATGTCATACTCAAAATAAGACAGAGATAAAAATGATCAAAAAATATTGCGTCAAGCAAAGCAAGATGAATAAGGGTTATATTAACGACCACAAATGATTGCTTACTTGTTTAGGGTACCCGACTAGTGACAAAATACTTCCTTAGGTAGCAAAACATACAAAGTATGTTTAAGGTATGTTTTTAGTTGGATGGAAATTACTTGGTGGAAGTCAATTTTCACGCATCATATCCAACTTTGAATACACGTGCCCCCCCGGGCCGGGGGGGGCGGGCACTTGTATTCCCCGGGTGTAGGTCAGTGTGTCTAGACTCTAGTGCAAAGGAGCCACTGGGTGCCACCTCGGCATCCTTTGGCAATTATGAGTTCAAATTCACTGAGGTCAAAAATCGCACAAGGAGACTAAATTTCTAAACTGCTTCGATTAAGTTCGGAAATATCACAGATTCTTCCTCCAGTTCAAATTAAGGTGTAAAAAAAATTGTCATCTATCCGTAGGATGCCTAATTAACAGGGTATAGGTTAAAATTTCAAATTTATCCCTGTACTAATTTTACCCCCTTATTTTACAAAGATCCCCACATTTCCCAGAAGTTGGACCCAAAAATTCTGATTCAGCACCCTTCAAACAATAGAAAAACATCTTCAAACCATCTTCCCCAAACTTCGAGAATAAGATTCTCATTTATAACCCTTTTATATGCAGTGCTGATTAATTTATATGACGAATAGTTTGTAATTTCAAATACTCCTATATTGTATTTTCATGCATCAGTCATATAGGGATTTTCCCTTATTATCTCCTCCATAAAAGCAGAGAACATTTGAACTTCCATATCTTTCTTTGTGATACATAGAAATGTGTTTCTGTTTAATTTCAGCGGGAAATTCGAACAGTATTAAATGCAGGCGTGAAACCGTCGAACATTATCTACGCTAACACATGCAAACAGGAATCCTACGTTAAGTTTGCAAGGCAAAATGACATCTCTCTGATGACATTCGACAATGAAGATGAACTGCATAAAATAAGCAGGGTTTATCCGAACTCCCGGTAGGGACACAATGTGATATTTCAGAATTTTCTTTTAACATGTGTATTACAAAAATAAAGTTCAATAGATTAATTTGCCATGAAAATTAGAGAGCACGTGTGGTCCAGTGGACGGTTTATGTTGTGAGTTCGAGCCGTGGCCAACGTGATTGTGTCCACGGGTAAGACACTCTACCTCGCTTCTCGCTTATCTCACTTCACCCAGGAGTAAATAGGAATCTGTCAGGTGTAGTCATACCGGGGACCGTTACAATTCTGTCAATTCGCAATACAGTGCGCCGCCAGCGTTTACCCGTGGCAGTCCAAATTTGTGACCGCAATAGTGGAGGAGCTAGGACCCAGGTCAAACATCATCGTTTACCTCTCACTACAGAAAAGGTTTGACACCTTTGGTAATTAGTGTGGACCCTATATATCAACGCTAAGTAGGTAGTATTCACAATTTGTGGTGTCACTTTTTCAATAGGGGCCAATTTAAGTTTACACAGGGGTCAAACTTTTAAAATGCTCCAATCCTGTTGAAATGTACGCCATATTGTCCGTCTAGTCATAAGGATTCCAAAAATGTATAGTTTGTACCATCTATGACCAATGGTTTCGGAGTTATAGGCTAAAAATGGCTAAAATGGTAAAAACAGGTCAATTTCTATTTGTACAGGGGTCAAACCCCCGGGGGGTCAAAATCAGAAGTTGTTCCAATTTTGTTGAAAAATGATAGAAGTTGTTCATCTAGCTTAATGCGTCAAAATAAGGAATAGTTTATACCATCTGCAGTGTATAGTTATCATGTTATGCGACAAAATAGGTCATAGGGCAACATAATCCAATTGGTATTGACCTTCTTTGACCCTTAACATTTAACATAATCAAACTATACTTTCTGGGAGTCCTCTTACCTCAGGCAAATATTTGCAAGTATTTAAAATATAATCAGACCCCTGTACAAATTGAGATTGACTTTTTTTACCATTTTAGCCATTTTTACCATATAACTCCAAAACCAATGGTCGTAGGTGGTACAAACTATACATTTTTGGAATCCTTATGATTAGATGGACAATATGGCATACATTTCCACATGATTGGGACATTTTAAAAGTTTGACCCCTGTGTAAACTTAAATTGGCCCGTATTGAAAAAGTGATACCACAATTTGAGAGTACTACCTACCTAGTATTGATGTAGAGGGTCCATACTAACTACCAAAGGTGTCAACCTTTTCTGTAATGGGAGGTAAACGAACTCCTTAAATAGAGCCCTTATGATATTCAGCTCCTGCTCTACAAGGGTCGACATCGCCGTCCAACTTCCATTGGATTACTACGCAAGTAGTGTGATTATTATGTTGAAAGCAGCTGAACGAAAGAGTTTGTGTGATCAAAATAAGCAAAGGGTTTATTTATTGTAAATAGCCGTTTTAGTTTGCATTCGCAAGCAACCGACAATTTACTGACAAACTATAAATGATCAGTTACATGTTCCTATGTAATGTTTGTATTGCGCAGGCTCTGGATGTTGACTTCCCATGATGCATCGGGAAAACATTGCCTCTCCGAGGCAATCGTTGGCGGCGCACTGTATTGCGAATTACGAGAATTGACTGCCGTATTTTCCAATATGTAAAAATGTAATAT
>JAMKCH010006352.1:0-60982 GCA_023653785.1 Ophioderma brevispina
TTGGTCACTAACCCGCACTAGAACGAGGCATACTCAGCTAGAAACTGAATGTTCGTAGGGGGACATTTTTGGTATGCAACGATTAAAGGAATGAGGTAGGAGGCGTATCTTGATTCCCAGACCTCAGTTTTCCAAGCACGTTTGCGTTGAACTAAGGAAGGTCATGATATCAAGGTTATTACGGGAGGGGTCAGGGTTTAGCGAGCTGATGGTATTTCTTACGGAGTGGCCTTATCTTACCAAGGTGCAGTCAGGCATATTCAAATACTAAAGATTGGTGATACAAAGAAACACACAAAACATGACAAGTCGCAAACGCGTGATACATTAAAAAAAAACAATCAGTGTGCTTAGTGTATGTGGTAAACAGTGCAAAATGATTAATCGATAAATTTCGTTGATACTTTTGGAAGTAACCAACTCAAATCAGTTAGACGTAATAGAGTTTCCCAAGTAATAACATGATGACCAGGTTATGTTACACAAAGAAAGAGTCGGCAGACAGAGTCATATTTTAGAAGGGGGGAAGTATAGTATTTTCCCGCTTCAAAAATTGGTGGATAGATAGTTCAAAAATCTCTTGTAGTTGGTGGCCTTGTCATATAAAATCAACAAATTATAAAAAAAATATATATTTGTTGATTTCAATTCGCATTATAGGTAAGTTGAAAAATAATAAGGGGGATGTATAAATAGAATTAGATGTTCTCATATATATTCCCTGTAAGGTTCGTAGTATTGTGCATGGGTTAATATTTTATTTTCATAAGCATGGGTTCCCAGGGTTCGATTCCCAGGTAGGTAGCCCCTACATATAAGAATTTACTGCATCATATTTAATTCAACAGCTACAAATAAGATTTACTGACATAATAAATTAACAGATAACGTATATAAAATGAATAATGCCATGTTAAACAATGCCCGTGGGTTACTTGAAAAACCCCTTCGTTTTTCGTTTAACCTCTTTTTCTTTTCCCTATTCCATCCCCGCATACCAACAGCATTAATGTGAGTTCCAGCACTTGATTAATAATTTGAACTAACTTTAAGAATTTCTTTCTTTGCGTACTTACTAAATAAGCGCAATAAAGTAGTGTGATTTTGGGTACAATGTGCAAAATATTGAGTTTAACTGATTCAAAACTTTTGAGCAAAATGACATTGTTTCAACAACACAGTGAGAATTATCATGGTGTGTTTCTCTCCTCTTGGTATTGGAAATAACTGTGTAGTTTGAAGATAAATACATTAAATACAAATATGGTCATTTCCATGAAAGTTGAACCACAAGTGTGACATGCCATAAAGATGGACCACAAAGTGTGACATTTTTACATACTGTTTTTTTAAAACGGTAAAGATTGATTCATGTTATCACCATTCATACACTATTTGTTTTGGGATGCTGTAAGGAGTACGGTATTTCAAAAGACTATTCAGTATTTAGTATTATTTATTTATTTAATTATTTTTTCCATTTATTTATTATTTATTTATTAGGCCGGTAACCAGGCGAAGCCCCAATGTTTCATCACACTTTAAAGAAGGGGTTTCCCAAATACCTCAATGAGAACTAAAAGTACAACACAAACAAGATGGTACAACAAATTGGAAAACTCAGAAGGACGAGACGAATAAGCATTAGAATGTATCACCAACATGTCACATGTGACACTATGGTCCGTATGCGTATGCACAAAAGTGTTAGATCAGTCTAAAGTTAGACCTGGGTCTAAGTGTAATTTACTTGCACGACCAGAAAAGACACTTTCCTTAGCGTTGCCATGAAATATTTTGTATTTATTTTGAAAATTGCATTTTAAATCTTTAAAATTTGCTAGTTTACTAATTTAATATAGAAAATGTAAAAACTGTCTATTGTGGACTAGTTTTTGACTTAGACCGGGTCTAACTTAAAACCTGGTCTGACACTTTTGTGCATACGGACCGAATAGTCTTTTATACACCTACATGTGTGTTGGATCGCACTTCAGAATTAATCACAAACGTCGTTTGTTAAACAGGACAGGGCTTCCAATGGTCAACAAAATAATAGAGGCCTGATTAATGTAGAACCTGAAGTAGTTGGAGGAAGTAGAAATTACTTGCCACACATAAGCGCGGAAATCGGGGGTAACAGGGCCAAAAAAAATGAAAAGTTGAGGCTATGAGGGGGAACTTGGAAAAAAATGTACGGGGGGGCGGGTAGAAAAACAAAAAAGGCAAAAACTGTACCACAAATGTCTACATATGACCATGCCAACGTGTATACACAAGGCCTCTCTTGCTATCGCATGTTTCTCCCGTCTGTATCATTTGCATCTATTTGCATTTTATGTCATTGTACAGTATTTGTAACCAACTAAAAGCTGTTTGTAGTCCATATGCAGATCTGTTTTCACCATGCAAAACAAGATTCTGCTGTCAACAACAGAAGAAGTGAAAAGCACTTCATAATAGGTCAAAATGTAACTTTTGATACTGTGTCCCACTGTTGTCCAACGTCAACTTAACAATTCACGGAATGACCCATACAATGACCCAAAAATCAAAGTGGCAACAAGATTATAATTGCAAGGCAATGACAAAAGAGCACTTAAAAGTACGTGTTTTGCATGTTCAGCTCAAATTCTGTCAATTGTGTACCATATTAACTCTTTTATCCTGAAGTAAATGAACTCTGAGCCTCCAAGAAAGTTGTACAAGATTTGCAATATTTTCATCAAATATATAACCTAAAGTATTTGCAATAACAAAGATATTTTCAAGTATTTTCAAAACGTTTCTTTATCATAGTTACTTTGTAGAAACCAGTCCTAAAAGGCACCAATTATATGTTTCTTAAGCTCGTCTTTGAGGGCTGAAAAATATTACCTGACCTCCTACGCCTGTTAATGCATCACATGAAAACATGAAGTGTATTCAACAGCACAACTTGTTTTAGTCGCTGATCATGATTTTATGCCATTCTCAGGTGGCGAAGTTCAGTACGATCTTTATTTAATTTTGAGTGCACTTCGGTTGAAATTGTACTTAGTAGGGTTGGGCATAATACTTGACTTTTTTCTGAAAAAATGATGTAAACTAGTGGTTTTCTATGGCCACAAAATTTGCCGAGATTCAAACAAATGACCTTTATTTTAATTTACCCATGAGGTCTGAAGTCGCTAAATTCACATGTATACTTATTTCAAAATGGCCCCAAAAATGACGTATTTTCGACTCTCACCTATTTTTGGGTAAGATACCCACTTTTAATATGTCTATATATAGGTTTTGGGGGAAGAAGAAACTCAAATATGACCACCTTAAAATGCTTTACCCCTACCTAAAATGAGTTATGTGTGAATTTTGATAATTTCATATTTTTTGTAAGTAATATCATCTGCTTTGCTCAAATATAAGTGTTTTGTTATTTTTTCACCATTTTTGTGTTTTTAAACTATAAACAGACTAACAATATGAAATAATAACCATTTGGGGAGCCTAACACTTAGCCGGAATGCTAAAATGGAATGTTAGTCCAGCATAGATTGCTTTAAACAATGAGTCTATGTATTGTCAAAATTTGGACTCATCATGGTGAGTGTTGAGATGGCTTATTGTGAGTGGAGAGATAGGGATTGTGTGACGACGGGAGTTGGGTCAGAGAGTTGTTAGTGGGAGGAAGGATGCCGAGGAGGGGGCCAGTGAGGTGGTGGTTCCATTTTTAAACATGAAAAAAGGAGCAATGAGTTGGGGCGCATCAGGGTGTGAGCTTGCAATGAGCGGGTTCTAGAGAATAGGATTCGGGGGATAGTGGAAGTGGATGAGATGCAAATTGGGTTTATGCCAGGAAGGGATGATATATTTGAGGAGGTGCTAAGGAATATCAAGCTAAAGGGAGGAAGGGAAGCTGTATGCGTTTTGTAGACTTGGAGATGGCATTTGATAGAGTACTGAAAGTGATGGAGTGGGCAATGAGGAAGAGAGGGATTACCAGAAAGCAACGGTTGAGCAGTGATGAGTTTGTATAAGGAGCAAAGACAAGAGTTGTCTGAAGAGATTTGAGGTGGAGATGGGTGTGCATCAAGGTTCTGTACTTCGCCATTGGGTTGTGCAATGTGATTGATGTAGATTATGGACAGTGCAAAAGAAGGTTTGAATGAGTGAGAGTGGTATGATTGATGACTTGGTTTAATGAGTGAGACATTGTAGGGACTGAGGTAGATTAGACGTTTTGGAAATGGAAGAAGGCTTTTGAGAATACAGGGTCTGAAAGTAAAACTGCAACAGTGCTGGTGAGGCAGGGGGGAAAGGGACTTAGCGCTGGCAGGAGTAAGGTAGACCAATGTTGCGTTTGTGTGGATGTAGAAATTAGACCCATGTTGGTGTGTGGAATGTGAAATAGATACATGGGAGATGCACAGAGGGTAAAGAAGAGAGTGTTGTTTGGCAAGGGATGGTGGATGGAACAGGAAGGAAAAAAGTTGTGTGTTGAGTGGAATAGGTGAAGGATGTTCACATACCTAGGGGACACAGGGTTAATGGGGGTGGTGGTGGGATGCGAGGTGGGTTGTAACAGCTAGAGTGAGGTATGTGTGGGTGCGTTGTGAAAGTTGAGGGAATGTGGGGAGTGCTAAAGGGAAAAGATATGCCTATGAAAGTGTTGGTGTATAAGAGTTGTTTGAGATCGGTGATGCTGTTTGGGAGCAAGACATGGTGTCTGAGCGAAAATGAGATGGGGCTTCTGGGAGGACAGAGAGGACAGAGAGAGCAATGATAAGAGCGATGTGGGCTGAAGTTGATGGATAGGATGAAGACACTGAGGACTTGATGCAGAGCGGGGGTTTGGAAGAACAGAAGCGGTTGGCGAAGGCGAATAGTGTACGTTTGGTATGGCACGGGCTCTGAGGAAGGATGACGAGCATGTTTTAAGAAGAGCTTTTGAGTTCCAAGGTGGGAGGTTTGAGAAGAGGACGTCCAAGGGAAGACTGGAAGAAGCCAAGTGGAGGAGGAGAGTAGGGGAGTTGGTTTGAGGATCGAGAAAGAATGCATTGAATCGGGCGAAGTGAAGGAAGGGAGTGAAAGGCGGGTTGTGCGAGTGTGAGGTGTGACGGATGAAATGAAGGATCTTCAAGCAGGCGATTCGTGGAGATTGTTTTGCGGGCGAGCAGTGACCACGAGTGAGCCAGTAGAACGTAGTCTATGTCTTTAAAATTTCATAGACATATGAAGGATACCCCTACTACACCTTATTAAACCCAAGTCTGATTTAAATCGGACTTGAACAACATAGGACCATGCGCACTATTGCAAAATCCTTACTGCTTTTCAAGCCAGGGGGGATAAAAACAACATCTAAGAAAAACCGTGGTATTTTGATTCCTATATATTATAAGCTACGAAGACGATTTTGGGGCAAACTAATGGGTTTTCGGGTCAAGGAGTTCGATAAAAATATTTTCAAAACTGCAATGAAATACATAGGTGTGTTGTTATTTCCATACATGTACTGTCACTGGTTTGTTGGCAAGTACAAAGTACCCAGGAGTGTTTTAGAATTACTGCAATATCAGGCTTAATGGGACAAAGTGATGAAAATACGTAACCCGAGATCAACTCAAAATTATTTAGTTCCCTATGAACGAAAACCCAAAAAACATTCACTACCAACAGATGTTGTACGCGTGCATTTGGTCATTTAAGTGTTGAAACTCCGGCCATTTGTACTATTGAATATCTGAAGAACAACTAATAGTTTCTCTTAAATAGTACAGGCATTAAACATCAACAATTCCCATGCAATTACCCGCTTATGTTTGGAATGAATTGCTATAGAAGTTTAGAGTGGGCCTGATCATGATTTTATTCCATTCTCATGTGGCGAATTTCATTACGAATCTTATAATTTGAGTGCACTTCCGTTGGAATTGTAGTAGTAGTAGTAAAATTAAAGTTTTAAAAAACTTTTTATTTCTGAAAAATGATTTAAAACTTGGTTTCTATTGGCCAAATTTGCCGTAGAATTCAAAAATGACCTTTATTCTTTACATACCATGATGTCTGACGTCGCAAAAATTACCTACAGTTCAAAATGCGCAGCCAAAATGACTATTTTTGCGACTCATCACCTACTTTTTTGGGTAGATACCACTTTAATCTGTCTTACTCCATCGGTTTTGGGGGTCCAAGAAGGCTCAATAGGACCACCTTAAAACAATGACCGTACCCCTACCTAAAAGAGTTATTGTGAATTTGATAATTTTGTGCTATTTTTTTGTACGTACGTTATCACAAGCTTTGCTCAAATATAAGTGTTTTGGTTATTTTTTTCCACCATTTTTGTTTTTAAACTATAACCCGAACTAACATATTAAATAATCATTTTGAATTGACCTTTATCCTGGAATGCTAAATGAATTTAGTCACATGCAATAGATTGCTTTCAACAATGAGTTTATGTCATTGTCAATTTGACTCAGCATCGGTGAGTGTTTAGATTGATATAATTGTAAGTGGAGAGATAGGGATTGTGTGACGACGGAGTTGTGTCAGAGAGTGGTTAGATGGAGGAATGATGCCGGATGAGTGGGCATTGAGGGTGGTAGTTCCATTTTTAAATTGAAAAAGGATGCAATGAGGTGTGGCGCATATAGGGGTGTTAGCTTGCAATGAGCGGTTGCTAGAGAATAGGATTCGGAGGATAGTGGAAGTGAATGAATCATTGGGTTTATGCCAAGGAATGGGAGGATATAGTATTGATGAGGTTGCTCTTAAGGGAATATCAAGCTAAAGGGAGTAAGCTGTATGGCGTTTTGTAGACTGGAGATGGCATTTGATAGAGTACTGAAAGTGATGGAGTGGGCACTGAGGAAGAGAGGGATACCAGAAGCAAAGTTAGAGCGTTATGAAGATTTCGTATGAAGGAGCAAAGACAGAGTTGTCTGAAGAGTTTTAGGCGAATGTGGGGGTAGCATCAAGTTCTGTACGTTCGCCATTGGGTTTTTTTTGGCAATTGTGATTGATGTAGTAATATGGACAGTGCAAGAGAAGGTTTGATGAGTGAGATGCTGTATGAATTAATACTTGGTTTTAATGAGTGTGACAATGGAGTGACTGAGGTAAGACGTTTTGGAAATGGAAGAAGGCTTTTGCGAGTAAGGGCCTGAAAGTAAACCTTGACAAAAGTGCTGGTGAGCAGGTGTGAAAGGATGTGCAGTGAGTAGGTAGACCAAGTTGGCGCGTTGTGTGGAATGTAGACATTATACCCATGTTGCGTGTGTGGAATGTGGAAAATGGATCCATGGGAGACAACAGAGGTAAGAGAGTGTGGTTTTGGCAAGGGATGAGTGGATACAGCGGGAAAAGTGTGTGTTGGGAGGTGGAATAGGTTGAAGGAGTAGTTCACCTACCCTAGGGGACAGGTTAATGGAATGGGGGTGGTGGATGCGAGTGTGGCTGTACAGCTAGAGTGAGGTATGTGTGGGTGAAATTTAGGGAATGTGGGGATTGCTTCAAAGGGAAAGATATCCTATGAAAGTTGTATGGGTGTATAAGAGGTTGTGCGAAAATGCAGTGATGCGTTAAATGGGAGTGGAACATGGTGTCTGAGCGAAAATGCAATGGGTGGCTCTGAGAGGACAGAGAGAGCAAGGATGAGAAGCGATGTGTGGTGTGAAGTTGATGATAGGATGAAGACTGAGGACTTGATTGCAGATCTTTTTTGGAAGACGCGGTTGGCGAAGGCGAATGTGTAAGATGGTATGGGCACGTGCTTAGGAAGGATGACGAGCATGTTTTAAGAGAGCTTTTGATTCACACTGTGGGAGGTTTTGAGGAGACGGCCCAAGGAAGACGTGGGAAGAAGCAAGTGGAAGGAGGAGAGTAGGAAGGAGGGTTGGGTTGGTTGAGGATCTGAATGCATTGAGACGGGCGAAGTTGGAAGAGGGAGTAAAGGCGGTTGATGCATTGTGGGAGGTGAAGGATGAAATGAAGATCTTCAAGCAGGCGATTCGTGGAGATGTTTTTTGTTTTTGCGCGAGTGACCACGAGTGGAGCCAGATGACCTTGGTTTATTACCTTTAACATCATCGACATATGAGGGACCCCCTACTACAAAACCTTAAACCCAAGTCCTGATTTAAATCGGACTTTGAACAACATTGGACATGCGCACGATTGCAAATCCCGCTCCTCTTTTCAAGCCAGTGGATAAAACAAAATACTAAGAAAAAGAAAAAAAAACAGTTAAAAAGGTTGAACGGACAACCAATAGTCATTTTGAGCAAAGCAGGGTGATAATTACTTAAAAATTATGAAACTGATCAAAATTCACACAAACCCATGTTAGGTGGGTTAAAACATTTTCAAAAGTTAAGATTTTGGTAAAATTTTCTAAAATTCATTGAAATGGTACTGCGTGAGAGACAAATGTTATCAACCCAAAAAGTAGGTGATTATTCGAAAAACACGTGATTATTTTGTGGCGGGCCATTTTTTGAATTTCCGTAATTTAGCGACGTCAGACTTCATCGTATGTAGGTCATTTTTGGATTCTATCTACATTCTACAACCTCTACAAAAAATAACCACACGCACATTTGGCCATAGAAACCACTCGTTTCGACACAATGTGTTTGGTGATTTGCCCAACCCTAGTAGAGTGTCATCTGTTATTTATATTCAGGTGTAACTACCTCAATTCAATCACAATAATGGTCTCTCCCATGAGACCCTGAGGATAGGATTACAATAAACAAATAGAACACGAATAGTGAATATTTTAATATAAACCATCACACACATACATGAAACAAAAACTACATGATTACAGTGTAGTTATTTACAATACATATGAATTAAAACCTAAAAAACTATACCTTGGGAACAGATCTAATTTACAAGCCACGGCGCGTATGGGAATGGATGGTTGATCCCCTAATGACCCCTTAGTTGACTTTGAACCTTTGACCCCTGTACGTCACCAACATGTCACAAATGTCATTAAATTTATTTTTACACAACGTGTTAACAAACTTTACAAGATCAATATTATTGAGTTTCAACAATTAACTCATCCCAAGCAGTCAGGGAATGTGACCTTTTCAAACCCCTATAACTGCCCCCTAGGTCACGATGGGGTCAATGTACTTGTTCTGTATTTATGATGCCACGATGATTATCCCTGACAAAATTTCAGTTTCAGCTCAATCGGAGCTTGTTGGTAGATTTTGAACTCTTTGACCTTGAACTTGACCTTTGGGGTCGAGACTTCATAGACTTCTTTTTACCATTAATGTTATCTCACTGCAGCAATAACAAAGCTTTAATCTGTCTTCTATAGCCTGAGATATAGCCAATTTTTGTCTTATTTTTTAGCATTTTTTGGCAAATGATCCTTTTGACGACCCCCATAATGACTTTGACCCGTTAAAAAAAAAACCTCGTGTACCAAAACAATGCACTGTTCCAAATGCAAATAAAAAAATTCTACTAGCTTATTTCTGGTAGATAACATTTCTTGAAATTATTTACCTTAAAACGGAAATGACCTTAATGAACCTTTGACCACCTCTCTAAAATAAAATACCTTGCATACACCAGTACATAAATGCATATCTAACAAGTGATCACTAAAAAGTACTATGTTTGGGTTTTGAGATAAAATTTTTTGAAATTTTTGGAATATTTTTGGTTTTTTGGATGACCGGAAAGTGAACCCCTTAATGATCTTCGGATCCTGAATCCTGTGCGACACAACCCGAAGACCCTGCCAGGTAACAATACATGTGCTCTAAAATGACGTCCACTCTGATTTTACGTAAATTTGTTCAGGACAAAAAGCGATTTTTTTGAATATTTTCAAACAATTTTTGGGTTTCAACCGGAAATGACCCCCTAATGACCTTTGACTCCTTATCCCTGAACCCCCTAATGAGGTCCAGGGTCAGTGGTTTCCTGTGAAGAACTTTGGTTCGTATCGGCGTATCCGTAGAAGAAGAGATTTTGGACAATTCCATCCATATTTGACGCCTGGTGCCAGGTTCACAGGTCAACAAGGGGTATATGACATAAATGGTCGCAATCAATCGGTCATTTGATGTAAGTCTAGTCACAATACGTCAAACATTGACTGAGGCTAGAAGCAGTTGAATGTTGATAGAAAGAAGAAGAAGACTAGCCTTAACTGTGCTCGAAGCGAGCACGAATGTTAGCTGGTGGACTTTTGAGCCCCATATCTTGTTTTAAACATGATCAACCTTTGACCTTAAAATGGTGTCCGGGAAGGATAGAGTTTTTCAAGTTTCATATTTTATCCCTGGATGACCACTAACCCCAGCTCCATTATTTGACCTATGATCAGTGTCTGTTGTATTTTCCAGACTAAATAAATGTCTTTTCTTCTTATGTTTGTAATATTTGACCCTAGATGACCTCTGACTCCAGAATGGCGACCCCGTTCCACTTGTTTGCAACATCAAAACGAAATTTCCCTGAAATTTTGGAACATTTATTGAACTTGTTCAAATCATGACACCCCTGGTACTCAATCGTGAACACTCCCATTAGGTTGACCCCAACCACCCGGGGATCATTGTGAATCTTGTTTGAAAACTTTCAATCAAATGTAATACCTTTAAATTTATATAAAGAAGGAATTCAGTATAAACCCCTTTTATCAGAGCAATTGTAAGTATGTGGGGCCAATCTGTGAGAAAAATAAGTCGTAGATTTTCTAGGAATGCTCCTTATTGTTAATTGTGGCATTTGGTCCAAATCTGTGAACCGCTCATATAAGCCCCCCCTTACCAGGGGATCCTGGTAAGAAAATCTCATGATGAGAGCCTTTAATTTGCAAAGGGGAATTCCTAGATTTTCAAGAATACCCCTTTAATTGGTAATTGTGGTATTTTGCCAAACTGTGAACCCACCCTCATTTGATGAAATCCCCTACCACCGGTTATCCTGGAGCGAATCTTCATGATGATAGCTTAATTTGCAGGAGAATGGATTCATAGATTGTCAAGGAATGCCCCTTTATTGGCAATTAATGGTGACATTTGGGCCAAATTTTGTGACAACCCTATTTGATAGCCCCTAACCAGTGATCCGTGAGCAAATCTCGTGTTGATAGCCTTTATTAATTTTGAAGAAAATGGATTCGTAGTTTTTCAAGGAAAATGCCCCTTTAAATTGGTATTTGTTGCATTTGATCCTAATCTGGAACACCCATATGCAAGCCTCTATACCAAGGGGATCCCTGTGCAACGAATCTTGTGAATATACCTCAGTAATTGCAGGAGAAGAATGGATTCATAGATTTTCAAGAATGCACCCTTTAATTGATAATTTATCCTTGGGCCTAATCTGTGACCACCCCCCGTAATTCAACATGTACTGGTGGATCTTGAGAGCGAATCTGGGTAATGATTAGTCTTTGATTTGTTTGAGAAGAAGGAATTAATCACTTTTCAGAGAATGCCCCTTTAATTTGGCATACATGACCATGATCAACCGTGAACACCCTATACTGCTGCAATTGTTCAGTGGTGCTTCTTGAACAAATTTGGCTGAAATCGGCCTATGCGTTTAGCACTATACACTAGAATAGCACTGGTAGCATTTAAGGAGTCGGGCCCGGGGCACTCCATTTTCCACTCAAGGACCACCCATTGTCAGAAAATATAGTCAAATTTTTCACCCCACAAAAACTATTTATGGCATTTGGCTCTCACACCCACCCCAAATACCACTATGTTTTGCAATGTGCACTAAGCTGTCATCGATGTTCACTTATTTCCCCTTAGTTTGAAAGTGCCAGCCTTACACCTCTGTTTTCCACTTCCATACATGTAGGTGAGTGGCTCCCTCGGAAAAGGAGCGTTGCCAGAAAGAAGAAGAACTTAGTCAACCACAAGATGTTAGCTGGCTATACCACTATCATAAGAAGAAGAAGAGAACGCTCAAAAACAGAACAAGACGGCTGACGGCCGTCGTGTAATGAAACGATTTATTGACGAAGAGTGACTTAAAAAAATTCTTGGTGAACAATGACGGGAATCAAGAAAGAATGCATTCCAAATTGTGTGTGGCCCCTCTATAATGAAATGTACGCTTACCAGGATTGATATGCCAAGGTGGAATGAAAATGTATTGCACGTTTGAACTACGAGTAGTGTGATCTTTTGTTTTAAATTGCAATAAGTTTTCAGAGTTTTTTTCTTTGTCTGTGCATTTATTTAATACCATACCTGATCTTGTAAATCTTTGTGAATTTTTAGGAATATTTGATCCAAGAGAATTGAAAGGAGCAGGATTAGGGGTGAAGATTTGATGCAACTTTTCCTTTTTTACGTGAGAGACATTTTCCATTGATGGAGGTTTTGCTCTGGCATATTGTGAGCACAAAGAGATTAGTTACAGAACATCATTTTAGGAAGCTTATTTAAGACTATTGAGTAGTTCCTCCCGGGTTGAATAGTAGTCAAGAATCCACACTGTACATTAAACATATAAGCCTCATATATAGTGTTCAGATTTGTAACAACCAAAAATCTGGCTGGCCTTTTTAAGATCTTAAACCTACCATGGTCAATTTATTGGCCGTCATTTTTTAATTTTAAATCAGAATGTCAAAATAAAAACCAGATACGAGTTTTCATGTTAAAGACATACATGTCTGAATGGAATCTGAATATCATACTTAAATTTTCATACTTTAAAAAATCATAATTTGGATGCTATAGTAAATGCAATTCAGATTCATTGGTTATTATAGTATATATAACTCCAATGTATGATTATCGTATTATGGTTTTTAAGAAAGTAAAACGGCCGCCTGGACACATCCTTATATTTGTGCATGTTAACGAAACAAAGGGCAATAGGGTGTCAGTTGGTACATTAATTATCCGTCATAGCTTCATTTGCAACCTTTGTAATATCATTAGGGTGATGTAACTCGTATTATACATAGATATCCCTAACGTCCCTAAGGAAAATCCCTTTTGTTTTCAGACTCGGAGCATTTCACACTAAACTTATGCAGGGTCCGCTTCGTGATATTTTGTCAGAGTGGGTTTTGAATCGATTAAGGTCGTTATGGACCAAACGCCCAATAGGGGTTCTGGGGATCAAATCCTCATAAGTATCAAGCATAATGTAATACATATAGCTACTAGAATCATGCCTCTACACGCAACATGTGGAGGACACTTAACGTGTCCGGAGGTGTTCGAAATTGTTGCGAGAGGTGTGAATATAACTCTTGCAGAGTTGGTTCAATTGTAATAGATTTTGATGAACACCTGACGAACATGTTTTAGGTGTTCATGATGTATTCTTGTATATCATAAATATGTATACCGAGAGTTAAGATCATTTAATGGATTCCGAGCATATTTGACTTTTAGCAGCCATATTGGATTTTTGTGGCATGTAATGATCAAATTACATACCAACACTTCCTCGTGCTAAAAACCAGAAGTATCGCACAAAGCTGTATCACAAATACTTAATGAATTTTTAGTGTGGGGACTGGGCGCATACACAACCTTTCCAAAAATATTGAGCTTAGGTCCCAATAATGCTAAATCTATCTATCAACAGACAAGTCTGTACTCATTTCCATCCTTCAGGGTATGTGCCCAAACGTCCACCTGACTACCTCTGATGTTTTCATTGCAAGCTATTGTAATCGCTAATCCGCAGAATTCGTTATGTAAAGAAAACTATTTACATGATTCACGTGGGCAATACCCATCAGTTGTTTTCTGCTATAGAAGAAAACTATCTCATTTGTGTATCTAAAATGTGTGGTGAATCATGCAATTAAAAATAACTTTCCACCACGATTTACTTTACTTGACATTACTGCACTTATAACCTATACTATAAAAAAACTACGTACACGAGCGATACCCCCCAACTCACTCCAGAAACACCCAACCGTGTCTCAGTCCTATTAGCCATAAAAAAGAGAAAGGTTTTCTCATCCAAACGCATCTTACTAGGGGAGGCGCGGCACAAGCATCCAAGTTGTCCAACAAAAGAAGAGGAACCGGGCCTGGGCTGGCAAGTCCTAGGGGTCCCTGTCCCAAAGCCATTGCTAGGGAAAAAGGGATGGGGTATAGAGTGAGGTGGATGAGAGAGATTCTGAACAGCGACGGCACCAAAGGACCGAAGAGCCCGAAAAGGTCAGCATGGCGGGTTTGGATGGGGAGGGGGGGCGCGGAATCCTCACGCGGGTGGGCGTGGGGGGTGCGTTTTTGTGTGCAGGTTTTTGGGGGGGGGAACGCAACTGCAGGCTCCTCAGCACCGACACCCACACCCTCATTCAGAGTAGACCGGGACTTGACAGCGGGGTGAGGGCGAAGGTAACCACAAAGGTATGTGGGCAGGGGGGGTGGGTGGTTTTTAATCTGGGGTGGTTTGTGGGTGTGGTGGGGTGTTCTTTGTTAACGCTGTTTGTGTGGTGTGGTGGTTGTTTTTTAATTTTGAATTTAGTGTTTTTTCTGTTTTTTAAGGGGGGGGGGCTGGGTTGGGGTTTGTGGGAGGGGTGTGAGAGGGAGAGCTGGCGGGTGGAGGGCTGTGGGGGAGAGAAAGGGGTGTAGGGGTGAAGGGGGGTCGAGCGGGGGGTTTTGGGGATGGGGGGGATTGGGGGGTTGGGGGGGGGAGAGGGGGGCGTAGAATTGTAAGAGTGGGGGGGGTGGGATGCCGGGGGTGGCAGTGGGGGGGGGGGGAGGGTAGGGCGGGTGGGGGGGGGGGGGGGGGGGGGGGGGGGGGGGGGTTTAAGAGGGTGGGGGAGCAAGGGGGGGGGGGAAGGGGGGGTGTCGGGCGGGTGGTGCAAATGGCAATAACAAAAGTGCGGGTCCGAGGGTGAAGAAATGAGTGGCCTTTGCAAAGTGCGGATGAAACGAGCGGTGTTGTGGGATAGTGCAGGAAAAAAGACAAGGGCGAGCAAAATACGGGGAAAAAAAAAAGAAAACAAAAAGAAGCAGGATTGGGAAAGGCAGTCAAGGTAAAACAGGGAAGGGCAAGAGAGAAGAAAAAGAAGGGGGTGGGAGTTGAAAAGGGGGAAAGAGGAGGGCACCAAAGGAAGCGGGTAGGAGGGAACGAAGAGAGAAACCGGGGAGAGAATGAAAATGGGGATGGAAAGGAAAGAACAAAAAAAAAAATGGAGAAAAAAAAAAGAAAAGGGTAAAAAATCAGCGAGGGAAAAGTAGGGGGGAAGAGAGGAAAAAAAAAAAAAAAAACGCGACAGAAGGGGAGGAGGGGAGAAGAAGAAAAAAAGACAGAAGGGGAAGGGAAGAAGAAGGTGGGACACAGGGTGGGGGAGGAGGGGGGGGAGGCAGAGAAGGGCGTAAGTAACAAAAATGGGGGAGGGGAGAGGAGAGTATCGCGGGAATAACATATAAAGGAGAGAAAGGGGGGGGGGGGAGGGGAGGGGAGGAAAGAAAGAAAAAAAGACAAAAAATGAAAAAAAGAGGAGAAGGGAAGATAGACAGAAGAAGAAAATAAATACAACAGAAAAAAAAAAAAAAAAAAAGCAGGGAAAAAAAGGGGTGGGGAGGGGGAGATAAGAGGGGGAGGAGGAGAGAAAGGGAGACAGGGAGGGGGGTAAGGGAGAAAACGAAGGAGGGAAGGGGGGGGGGGGCGGGGGGAGTGGAAAGAGAGAAAGGGGGGGGGGGGGGGAGAAAAAAGAGAAGGAGAAGAGGAGGGAAAAAAAAAGGGAGGAATAGGGTAAAGAGGGAAGAGAGGACAGGAGGATACGATACGGAATAAAAATATGTGAAAGAGGGTGGGGGAGGGGGGAAAAGAGGAAGATAAAAAGAAGAAAGGGAAAAAGAAGCAGAGGGGTGGAGGGGAGAGGAGAGAGGAAAAGAAGAAAAAAGATGGGGGGGAGGGGGGGGGGGTGGGGTGGAGGAGGAGAGGGTGGAGAAGAGGAGGATGGAGGAGGAAGAGGGGAGAAAAAAGGGAGGGAGGCGGGGGAAGGGGGGAAGAGGGAGGGAGGGTAGAAGGACCAAACGTATAATCATCGGGGCATCACGCGCGCAAATAAACAAAAACAAACTAAAACAGGGCAAAGGGCGGGGAGATAAACAAAGAAGCGTGAGAGAAGTACAGGAAATAAAACAACACATGGTCAAATGAACGAAGAGAAGACCGGGAGGGTGCGGACGGATAGAAGAAAAAGGGAAAGAAGAAAGGAAAAAAAAAAGGAACGGAGGCTGAAAGAAAAAATAAACAAAGAAAAATGAAAAAAAAAAAAAAAAAAAAGAAGAGAAAGAAGAAAATAAGAAAAAAAGAAAAAGAAAAAAGAAACGGGGAGAAGGAGAAGACAGCGATAGTAGTCTCGCCTCCCTTTGAAACACACAAGGATTCCCTGAAAGGGTAGACGAGAAGCGCTTATCGGGGGTCTCTTCCGGTCGAAAAAAAATGATATGGCGACTCTCCCATCTGTTGGGTGGACAGTTTGGTTGTGGTGGAAAGGAGGGAGAGACGGCGGGCGGGTACGATGGCAAAAGCGGGGAGGGGCACGTGAGAGCGAAACAAGAGGAGGTAAGAGGGGGGGGGAAGAGGTGGGGGCCCAGGGCAGTGGAACAGCGTACCGCCTCCACGAACCGTTATAATAACGAGACAACGCACACATAAGAGATCGACAAAGTTTAATGGCCCGCCCTATCGAGCGAAAAAGCAGAAGAAAAGCCACTTAGACGGTACGAAGTAGGTCGGACCAAACAACCGGGAGGAGACGACGACAATCCACTACTCGTAACACTAGTACTAGCAATTTAGAAACAAGCTCCCTACAAGAGCGTAAAACAAAAAAGAAGGGAATCTAAGTAAGGGTATGGGGGGGCAGAAAAAACAACTGACAGGCGAAAAAGTAGTCAAACAACAAGAGAAAAGGAGGCGGTAAAAAGGGAAAAAGGGAGAAAAAGTGAAAAATAAAAAAAATAAAAATGCGGGGGGGTGGGGGGGTGCGGGGGGGGTGGGGGGGGGGGGGATGGGGGGGAAGATAAAGGGGGGTGCCAGGGGCCGGGAACAGGTTACAGAAGAGGCAGAAAGTAAGGAAAAAGAAAAAGAAAAAAAGAACAGACAAAGAAAAAAAAAAAAAATAAAAAACTTTTAATTTTAGGCAAAACAAAAAAGGAACAAGGAGACCGCGAACCCAGGAACATCACAACTAACACACATCTTATGAAGGCCATCCTATGTTTTGGTGGTTGACTAACCTAATGGGGTTGATGGTCCGTGGCGCGTGAATGAAACACACTGCAACGTCTAAAAAGGGGGGTATCTGCCGTTGCAAGGACTGGAAGATGCGAGGAATAAGAGACTCGGGGAGGGGCAACACACCATGTTAATAGCTGACCTGATGTGGATTGATAAAAAAAAAGAAAATGGAAAAAGAAAAAAAAAAAAACAGACAAAAAGCAAAACGAAAAATACATACCTAACATAAAGACGGATTAATTATAGGTAGATAAAAAATTAACCATTAAAATCTACCAACAGCAATAAAAAAACAAGAAACGGACGGAAAAAAAAAAAAAAAGAGAGAAAGAGGAAAAAAGAAGAAAAAGAAAAAAAAAAAAAAAAACAACAAATATGTATTCCTGGAATGTAAAAAGGAGAGGGAGGGGATGTGGGGGCGTGGGGGTATATTTGGTATTATTATTCTATATAATTTCGTCATGTGTGGGCGTCTGGTGGGAGGAGAGGGGGGGAAGGGGGCTAGGGGGAGGTGGGAAGAGAGTAATAAAAGGCGAGAAAGGGAGATGGGGAAGAGAAAAGGAAGAAGCGGGGGGGAGGAAAGAAAAAGAAAAATGAAAAACAAACACAAAAAAAAAACAAAAAAAATAAGCAAAGGGGAAACAGTCTTCACACAGAAAGAAAAGTACAACAAGCAGAAGCAAAGGGAGCGACAAGAAACGAATGGGCCTACAGAAAGAGAAGAATAAAGGCAAAAAAACAAAAAAAAAAGTGGGCAAAGATATTCTTTCATTATGTCTGTGAGAACCCAAAATAATATATATAAATTTTTACATCAAAAATTATACTACAGTATGATACTGAGCGGGTAAGCCCCGCGCTTCGCCGGGGCTCCCGCTAGTTAGAGTGAAGACGTGATCGGGAGCCGATCATACTGAAACTGAAACGATCACTGAAGAAGTGGCACACCCAGAGACGTGATCAATACGCGAGACTGCGACGGGGCAGACACAGTACCAACACAGCCCAATGAACTGTCAGAAAGAGCACATGCCCCGAAATAACAAAGTCAAAACCACTTAAAGATGAGTTGTTGTTCAGTTCACTCACTTATAGGTGTTAGCGGGGGGGGGCGGGTCGCGGGAGAGTCCAGACACCAATACGACTATCGGTAGGGGGTGACCCGAAGCGATGCTCATCAGGTTTCAAAACGTAGCATATACTTACCGAATGTGGTGCAATAGGAAACCCACTGAATATTTATCCTATACACTGTCGTAATAAATCTTTATTTATTTTTTCTCGGGACCTATTTTATTTTTTACTTTACATTCACCATATCGTGGAGGAAAGCGGTAGGTTCCAGAAAGATTTTCTCCAACACACCTATTTTTCACATAACAAACTTCAAACTCCCATATAAATTGCTCGCCATGTAGATGGCCCCCCCCCCCCGAGCACAAACCCCCCGTAGTCTTTTTTTATTAAATTGCAGTGTGAGCATATCCGGTAGAACATAATAGTGGGGCCTAGGAAGTTCAACTAATTTCATCAGTCATGAGAACCATCAATTTTTCACCCCTTGGGTTGTTCCGTATAATGTTGTTTTTTCAAACCCTGTGGGCGTGGGTTAACAAACAACGTATGGTATACCAACCATACGAAAATCAAGCGAATAATAAATTTCTTTCATTTCCCCCCACCACTGTTTGCACTATGAGCTTGTTATTTTGCGTACGTACCGTCCCGCAATATAGCTTCTTACGCGTAATCGCCCCCCGTTGGCAACGCTAACCACCCTCGCAAAACCCACGCATACGTCGCCGCTAAGTAAACGCGTACCAACAAATGGTTGCCACGCGAACCACCCCGTTCGAACGCACCACGAATAACCGCCGCTTAGTAACGCCTTACAAACAAATGGTAATTTATCATGGCAACCGAGCACAGTTTCTTGATTTTTCAGTCATTTCTGAAACGTAGTTTTCGTCCCAATATATGCGCGAACCCGTCCGGTATCCCCACGCCCCTTCCACGTGAATTTGGCGTAATATGGAATCGAACCTGACGGAGCCTTTTGCGAACATACATACACCATAACATACATACATACAAAAATTACTACATACAACATTAGCCCAATTATCGTATGTTAGACCATTTCATACATCCCTTTCTATCAAGCTTTTAGCGGTTTTATTTCATCACCGTTTATTTCCATTAATCAAATAGCCTTTGTATACGGTCCGTATATCAAAAAATGACATATGTGCAACTGTAAACAGATTACAGGGCAATTTACAGGAAAATACTGGAAAACGCGTTGACAAATACAGTATTTGGCTGTAATTTGGAATACAGGAAAATACTGAATTTATGTCCAATTTTTCTCAGGCCTATTATGACCAAATCTAAAGTGAAGACTTTATATATATATTCGAAATTTAATGAGTAACACCTCATTTATACACTACTTTGAATTTTTTCAATTATACCCATTAGTATTCTAAAATATACAGGGAGAAATACTGTAAATTTACAGGAAAATCTGGCAGCAATTCTGCCAACACAAAAACCCCGGTAAAAATAAAGTTTTGTACAGTTTTCATATTCAAATTTACTGGATATTTTTCATTTGATGTAATCCATTTTACAACAAACTGTAAATTTTACAGTTTATGCAATGTAAAAAAATGTGGATAAGGCCTACGAAGTTAGGGTGTTCGTCAGTGTTTTTTTATTCTCCCCACATTACAATCTCTCTTAAGTAACTCACTGTCAAATATATTTGTTTTTACGCGTGTTTGGATTACATTACTTTTTTACAGTAATACACTGAAAACCAAAACCCTTGCTTACTAGTTTGAAACTAGTACAATTGATGTCGAGTTTTACTAACTAATAATTAGTTCTTTCAGGCCCTGTACTAAATTTATCTAACTGGAGTAGCAACTGAACAAGTTTGCCGAACTAGCTCATGGTTAATCAGGAAATCGTTAGGAGGTTCGCTACAATTGTCCTACTAGTATTAAGGGGCTTCTACTATTTTATAAACTAGTAAAATGATGTCGATTTTTACTACTCTTGTTAAGAGGAGGGCAGTTTCTTCTGTTACTTTCACTGAAAATAGTAGGCAATTAGATGGATTTTTGGTAGGGATTTGTATTAGATTGCCACATATGCTCTGAAAGGTGGGTAAATTTGATGATATTGGCAGTTTAACCTGGTTGCTATAAAATTGTGACCTTCCAGCATGTTTATTGTGATGTTATAGAGAGCATGCCAATTAGGACGTGAACTTGAGTCACATTGGACGTGCATGATGATCCCCGGGTGATCCCGTGCCACCGTCTACTAAGTCTGGCTACATATGCCTGTTCACAACCCCGGGATAGAAACACACTGGGAGACATTTATAGCAAGGGGGTATACATGACATGCCCATGGATAGGCCTATACAAACTACAACACCCAATGGAACCACAGACCCTAGGGTCTTTCGTGGAATTGGTTACTAAGGCTGGTACCCATGCAGAATATGCCATACCACCAGCTGTTCATTAGGAGTTACAATCTTTTGCTTTTCCCCATACTGCATGTACAGTAAGCTTAATAATACTCATGCCTGCGCCTCATACACTACTGTGACTATACACTATGAGCGTACACTGCACGGCATATTTCTCATTTCTAGAGTCCATCTTCACTACTTACGGCGTCATGCTCTTAAATCACATTGAAACATGTTAAATGTACAACAATTAACTTAACTTGCAACTCATGTAAACTGCTAATATAACTTAGTTTTATTACGCACCTTTAAGACAAATTTTGTCAGAGAGCTCTTGTTGAGACGGCTGACGTGCTTCAAGACACGGCCACCGCAAGAGAGTGGCGGGAATGTTAGCGGTCAAAAAACCTAGTAGCTCAAGTAGCATAATACCAACTGCGTGACGTAATAATGCGTAGACCAAAACTAGTTGGTTCATTGGTAGAACGTCCGGAACTAGTTTTGGGATTTAAATTAGTAGATACTTCAAACTGAGTAGTAGGCTCGTTTCTACTAGTTTTTTAATTGTCCAGAGCGCCTTCTACGATTCACTAGCCCGGGTCACAATTACCTCGTTCAGTCAAAAAATCTAGTTAAGTTGACTGAACTAACGAATCTACTAATTGATAATTAGTAAAGATCCTAACAACGAGTTTTGGTTCTCTGTGTTTGTAAATTTAACGGTAATAATTGTTGGACAGAATTGCTGCCGAGTTTTACTGTAAAATTACAAGTATTTTTTTTACGTGTGTCCCAAGATAGTAAAGACAAACTCGGGGATTTCCCTAGGATGCCGCCCTCAATTGTTGTGTCGGCCTAATCGTATTTTAAATGTCCATTTGTTATATGGTGCGTGTTAAGGTTTTCATTTTCCCACCTGCATGGAAAGTGGAAGTCCAATTGCCATACATACAACCTGGCAACCCATGTTAATGAGTCAAAGGTCAGCTGAGGAGGTCAACTTATATACAAGTGTGGTCGTTAACTTTGGGCAGTGAGGGTCATGAATTAATTTTAGTTGGCTCCCAAAATACTTCTGCAATTGAAATCATTTTGTCCTATCGTATATATTCCAATGTGTGCAATATAATATGCGTGTTAAGGTTTTTTCATTTTCCCACCTGAATGGAAAAGTGGACAAGTCCAATTGGCCATACATAAACATGGAAAACCATGTTAATGAAGGTCAAGGTAACTGATGGGTCAAATTATTACAGTTGGTCTGTTAAATTTTTGGGCATTGAGGGTATGAATTATTTAGTTGGGCGCCCAAAATATACTTCGTTTCTGCAGTCTTGTCTTGCAAATTGATATCATTTGCCAGACATGGATCTCAAAGAAAAGTCAATCAAATATACTTCACTCAACAAACATGGAGCTTCAGGAGAATAACGCTTCCCCACAACATCGGCTAAATGTATAATGTTTTGTATTATGTTAGTTTTATGTAATGTATAAACAGTACGTTCTAGTAGAAATGTTTAAAACTTCAACATGGTCAAACTCCTTGGTCAAAAACGCAACTTTTTTAGTAAACAAAGATCGATAGGCCAAATAGTGGACAGCATTGCTAGACTACTCGGGACCACTCAATTCCGTTATTGACTGACAGCATGGCTAACCAAAATCATCCCCCATCAAACATCTATATTGACATATCGACCCCTTTAAATCGAGCCATTCTAGAATAAACATTATCCCATTAAAGACAATCCCGTTCGTCCCAACCCTAACGTTAGAAGGCGCTTTCCACATTGTAAATACAGATTTTTTTTCCGCCCGTTGTTATGTTTCTGTTAATTCTTTTAGACCACATGTGAACAAAATCACCAAAGAGTAACAAGCAAAGGTTCGTTTTTGTGTTTCAAACCACCTCTCAGCGATGCTGTCTTTTTTTTTAAACTGAGACTACTTTCTTGTCTGAACAATTATCATTCAGATAGACAGCTCGTTTTTAATGATCAAAATCAAATAATCGGCGAAAGCACAGAGCCCTGTATCAAACCTTCCCCCAAATCGAAAATCTCAGTCTCGATACTCCAATATCCCCGAAGCGAACCTAACATGAATATAAACATTTTTAAATACTTGAATATACGGGTGAGTAAAGAAAACTTGACCCTGATTGTGTCGGCCCATTTTTATTTATTATTAATATATATCTATATATGTGGTTATCATCTGAAATGCTCAGTTTCATTATCTTTAATATGCTGCACAGATAATTCCAATCGGTTATGTATAGTCCGAGCTACAGTCGTTTGAATCAAGTAGTTTGGATTTTGTGTTTTCCACGGATTCACATTAAATTAACGCAACTTACCATCGATGCCTTCTTAGGGTTTCTCTTCGTCCTCATCGCTCATAACAATCATTTGAAAAATAAATACTGATAAATGTATCAGTTTTCTGGATGAGTGTGATGAATCATCATATGAAAGAAACAGACTTCGGTGACCAACCTTTTCAGAGGTTTTAAATTGTACTTAATATTTGTAAAAACCAAAATATGCCACATCTTGAAAGGTGTTTCCAGTTTTCAAAAAACTTATAACCATTATCACTGGTTTTACAAACCTTTAAGAAACTACTTTATTTGACATAAACATAGACATACCCTTATCAGAATTGGGTAATAGTGCTTTTTTGGGCCGCCGTGCTTTTCAATGGGAATCTGTGGATAGGGGGAAGAGCTGACTACTTGATTCAAAAGATGTACCAATCGACCTATATACTTAACCGATCGGGATTATCTTTGCAGCAAATTAAATATAATGAAATAAAGCTTTCTGACAAACCCACTATGTTAGATATATGTGTTATCTAAAAATTCCATGGCGGACAACAAGAGGGTCAGTTTTTTTTTTTTCGCCCGTATATATTACCATCTAAAGGTATCTTATCCGTCAGACATGGCCGAATCCTTTTTGAAATCAACAACAGCTAATAAAACATGGTTATTTAAATGTCCATTTGGAACCAAAGTGTTCATAAATTGGGCATTTAAAAGTCATATTTCACATTAATGATGGACATTAGATTCTTGATGATTGATAAATAAAAGCACCTGAAGGGAAACTCTATCTACTTTTTTCAGGGGAGTATAATAACTTCCTAAAATTATTTCTATTATTAACCAACGCCATTAATATGAACCGACCTTGTGTGTCGGGTATCTAAACACACACCCCCACTCACACACCACCGCACACACACACACCACCCACCCGCACAGTCACAGACACACACACGGCACACCACTACACCCACCCAAAAGTACACACCAAAACATTTTAAGGCTGACATTACAACAAGTCATCGTTAATTAGTTTGATTAACATAATAATTTCACATTTATATTTATACAATGGGCATGTGGCAAATATATTCAAAGGCTGTGAAATATGTGAATGAATTAATCCAGAATAAATAAATGGGCTGTAACAGCTAGAGTGAGGTATGTGTGGGTGAAGTTTAGGGAATGTGGGGAGTTGCTTCAAGGGAAAAGATATCCTTTGAAAGTGTATGGTGTATAAGAGTTGTGCGGATCAGTGATGCTTTATGGGAGCGAGACATGGTGTCTGAGCGAAAATGAGATGGGGGCTCTGAGGAGGACAGAGAGAGCAATGATGAGAGCGATGTGTGGTGTGAAGTTGATGGATAGGATGAAGACTGAGGACTTGATGCAGATGCTGGGTTTGGAAGAAGCGGTTGGCGAAGGCGAATAGTGTACGTTGGTATGGGCACGGGCTGAGGAAGGATGACGAGCATGTTTTAAGAAGAGCTTTTGAGTTCAAGGTGGGAGGTTTGAGGAGGAGGGGACGTCCAAGGAAGACTTGGAAGAAGCAAGTGGAGGAGGAGAGTAGGAGGGTTGGGTTGAGGATCGAGAATGCATTGAATCGGGCGAAGTGGAAGGAGGGAGTAAAGGCGGTTGCTGCGAGTGTGAGGTGAAGGATGAAATGAAGGATCTTCAAGCAGGCGATTCGTGGAGATGTTTTTGCGCGAGTGACCACGAGTGAGCCAGTAGACCTTAGTCTGTGACCTTTAACATCATCGACATATGAAGGAACCCCTACTACACCTTAAACCCAAGTCTGATTTAAATCGGACTTGAACAACACATGGACATGCGCACTATTGCAAAATCCCTCTACTGCTTTTCAAGCCAGGGGGATAAAAACAAAATACTACAAGTAAATGGTTGAAAGGACAACATAATAGTCATATTTGAGCAAAGCAGGGTGATAATTAATTAAAAAATTATGAAACTGATCAAAATTCACACAAACCCATTTTAGGTAGGGTTAAACATTTTAAAAAGTTCAGATTTGAGTTTCTTGACCCCCAAAACCTATAGACATAATTAAAAGTGGTATCAACCCAAAAAGTAGGCGATGAGTCGAAAAACACGTCATTTTGGCGGCCATTGTGAATTTTCCGTAATTTAAAGCGACGGTCCAGACAATCATCGTATGTAAACACAAATAAAGGTCATTTTTGGATTCTACCTACAGCAAATTTTGGGGCCATAGAAAAACCAACTATTTTCGAAAATGTTTTGGTGATTTGCCCAACCCTAGAGTAGTAACTTGATTTAAAAAAAAAAAAAAAATTCGGGTAACTCATTCAGTAACATGCGTAACAATAATGGTCTCCCATGAACCCTGAGGATAGATGACAATAAAAAAAATACAACAAAATAATGAGATATATACAATATAAACATCACACACATACATGAAACAAAAACTACATGATTACATGGTAGTTATTTAAAATAATATTAATTAAACCTAGAAAAAATGAAACGATTTATTTAAGAAGAGTGGACTTAAAAAAATTCTTGGTGAACAAATGACGGGGAATAGGAATGAATGTCATTCCAAATTGTGGCACCTCTATAATGAAATGTACGCTTACCAGGATTGATATGCCAAGGTGGAATGAAAAGTGTATTGCACGTTTGACTACGAGTATTGTGATATTGTTTTAAATTTGCAATAAGTTTTCAGAGTTTTTCTTTGTCTGTGCATTAATGTTACCATACCTGATCTTGTAAATCTTTGTGAATTTTAGGAATGATTTGATCCAAGAGTAATTGAAAGGTGCATGGATTAGGGGTGAAGATGTGATGAAGACTTTTCCTTTTTTACGTGAGAGACATTTTCCATTGATGGGAGGTTTTCTGGCATTATTGTGAGCACAAAGAGATTATTTAACATCATTTTAGGAAGCTTATTATAAGACGATTGAAGTATTTACTCCTGTTTGAATAGTAGTCGATGAATCCCACACTGTAAATTAAACAGAAGCCTCATATATAGTGTTCAGATTGTAACACCAAAAAATATGGCTGCCTTTTAAGATCTTTAAAACCTACAATTGTCAATTTATTGGCCGTCATTTTTAATTTTAAGCATATTGTCAAAATAAAATACCAGATACGAGTTTTCATGTTCAAAGACATACATGTTCTGAATTTGAATCTGAATATCATACTTAAATTTTATACTTTAATCATCATTTTGGATGCTATAAGTAAATGCAATACAGATCATGGAGTTATTATAGTACTATAATAACTCCATGTATAGATGTATCGTAATTTATAGGTTTTAAAGAAAGTAAAAAGGCAGCCTGGACACATCTTAATATTTGTGCATGTTAACGAAACCAAAGGGCCAGATAAGGATGTCAATTGGTAAATTAATTATCCCATAGCTTAATTTGCACCTTTGTAATAATAATTAGTTGATGTAACTACGTATTATACATAGATATCCCTAACGTCCCTAGAGGAAAATCCCTTTTGTTGTCAGATCTAGGAGCAATTTCACACTAACTTAATGCAAGGGTCCGCTTCGTGATATTTTGTCAGGTGGGTTTTGAAGCGATTAAGGGACGTTATGGACAAACGCCAAATAAGGGGTTCTGGGGATCAAATCTCATAAGTATAAAGCATAAGGTATACATATAGATACTAGAATCGTGCCTCTACACTGCAAAATGTGGAGAACACTTGACGTGTCCGGATGTGTTCGAAATGTGTTCTAGAGGTGTGAATATAACACTTGCAGAGTGTGTTCAATTGTAATAGATTTTGAACACCTGAAGAACATGTTTTAGGTGTTCATGATGTATTCTGTATATCATAAATAGGTATACCGGAGGAGTTAAGATCATTTTAATGATTCCGAGCACATATTTGACTTTTGAGCAGCCATATTGGATTTTTGTGGCAATGTAATGATCAAATTACATTACCAACACTTCCTCGTGCTTAAAACACCAGAGTATCGCAAAAAAAGCTGTATCAGAAGTACTTAATGAATATTTAGTGATTTGGGACATGGTCGCAGACACACCTTCCAAAAAATATTGGCTTAGGTCCCAATAATCTAAAATCTATCAACAGACAAGTCTGTACTCATTTCCATCCTTCAGGGTATGTGCCCAAACGTCCACCTGACTAACTCTGATGTTTTCATTGCAAGCTATTGTAATCGCTAACGCCGACAGAAATTCGTTTAATGTAAATGAAAAATATTTACATATTTCACGTGGCAATACCATCATTGTTATAGCTATAGATAAAACTATCTCATATGTGTATCTATAAATGTGTGGTGAATCAGGCAATTAAAAATATCACTTTACCAACGATTTACTTGACATTACTGACTTATAAGCCTATACTATTCTGTGAGAACCCAAATATATATATATTTTTTTACATCAAAAATTATATACATTATATATATTACCATTTTCATATCATCCCTTTCTATCAAGCTTTTAGCAGTTTTTATTTCATTAACCGGTTATTTCCATTAATCAAATATCCATTTGGATACGTCGTATATCAAAAATGACATATGTGCACTGTAAAAAATTACAGTGCAATTTACAGGAAAATACTGTAAAAAAGCTTTAAAAATTACAGTATTTGGCTGTAATTTGGAAATAAGGAAAATACTGTAAATTTTATGTCCAATTTTCCAGGCCTATTATGACAAAATCTAAAAGTGAAGACTTTATTCGAAATTTAATGAGTAACAACATCATTATACACTACTTTGAATTTTTCAATTATACCATTAAGTATTCTAAAATATACAGGGAAAATACTGTAAATTTTACAGGAAAATACTGGCAGCAATTCTGCCAACAAAACCCCGTAAAAATAAAGTTTTTACAGGTTTTCATTCAAATTTACTGTATATTTTACAGTTTGATGTAATACATTTTACAACAAACTGTAAATTTTACAGTTTATGCAATGTAAAAAAAATGTGGATAGGCCTACTAAGTTAGGGTGTTCGTCAGTGTTTTTTTATTCTCCACACATTCACAATCTCTGTAATAACTTCACCAAATATATTGTTTTAAGCGTTTTGATTACATAATTTTTACAGTTATACGGTAAATTTTACGGTAATTTGTGGCAGAATTGCTGGCCAGGTTTTACTGTAAAATTACAGTATTTTTTTACAGGGGTCAAAATAAGTAAAGACAAACTCGGGGATTCCCTGGGATGCCGCTCAATTTTGGTGTCGCCTATTTATAAATTCCATTTGTGAATGTGCGTCTTGTAAGGTTTCCATATCCCACCTGAAGGAAAGGGGAGTCCATTGACATACATACAACAGGAAAAACCAAAGTAATGAAGTGCAAAGGTCAGCTGAGGATCAAAATTATATACAGTGTGGTCTGTTAACTTTTTGGGCAGTGAGCCGGAGGTATGAAAATTTAATTTAGTTGGCGCCAAAAAAGATACTTCTGCAATTGATATCATTTGCCTTATCTATTTATTCCATGTGTGCAATATAATAGCAGTGTTAAGGTTGTCATTTTCCACCAGAATGGAAAGTGGAAGTCCAATGCCATACATACAACATGGAAAACCCATGTTAATGACAGCAAAGGTCAGCTGAGGTCAAATATTATATACAGTGTGGTTCTGTTAAAATTTTTGGCAGTGAGGTATGAATATTAGTTGGCGCCCAAAATATACTTCTGCAATGATATCATTTTGCCAGACATGGGAGCTTCAAAAGAAAAGTCTAATCAAAAGATCTTTACTTCAACAAACATTGGAAGATTCAGGAGATAACTCTTGCCTCACAGCATCGGCTAAATGAGATGTTTTGTATTATGTATAATGTTTTATGGATGTATACGTTATGTATATGTTTAGAAACTTTCAGCTGTTTCAACCTCCTTGCGTCAAACTCAACTTTTTTTATAAAACAAAGATTGATAGGCCAAAGAGGGACAAGCAGTGCGTTAGACTAGCTCCGGACCAGATAAAATCCGGTATTGACTGACATGGCGTTACAAAATAATCCCCCATCAAACCATTCATTATGATTGACAATGACCCTGAAACGAGCCATTCTAAAAAACATTGGTCCAATTAAGAGATATCGTTCGTCCCAACCCCTACGTATAGGAGGCGCTTTCCACATTGTAATACAATTTAGACCCAACAGTTTGTTATGTTCTTCCCGCGTGGGCTCACTCAATATGTGATAATGACCGTAATGATCGTACAAATCGCGGACAAATATGGCACCCGAGAGCGAACATAGATGTGAACCCTTGTTGTAATACAGTTTTTTGCGTCCAATCATGTATCCAAATACATGATCCAAGGGATAAACCACGATTACAGATGGGGAACCATTATCATTACCGCCAGGGCGAGCCATATTTGTCCGCGTTGTTGGCAAAGCTTGTTTGGTAACGATCATGCGGTAGTGGTGACGGTGGGGGGTGCAGGCCAACCGGGGTTTCTTTTAACCACATGGAACAAAATCACCCAAAAGAGTAGCAAGAAGGTCGTTTTGTTTCAAAACCAAACCTCTCAGCGAGGCTGTCTTTTTGTTTAAATGAAGACTATATTTCTTGTCGATCATTATCATTCAGATAAGACCAGCTCGTTTAATGATGCAACATAATATCGCGAAGCACAGATCCCTGTATCAAACCTTCCCCCAAATCGAAAATCTCAAGTCTCGATATCCAATATCCCCGAAGCGAACCTTACATTGAATATTAAATTTTAATTACATGAATATACAGGTGTGAGTAAAAAAACTTGGACCCTGATTGTGTCGGCATTTTAATTTATTAGAATTATATATCTTAAATATGTGGTATCATACTCGAAAGCTCAGTCATTATTTTTAATTTGTTGCAAAGATTGTTCAGATATAGACCGACTTACAGTCGTTTGAATCAAGTATCGGTTTTGCGCTCTGTCAACGGATTCACATTAAAATTAACGCACTTACGATCGTGACCCTCTTAGCGTTTTCTTCGTCCTCATCACTATAACATTCTGCAATAGCTCCTGCCAAACCTTAGGGAGGAACCTTCAGACGATCAAGCTCGCCAAGAAATGTGATGAATCTGGTAGACTAATCCAACCACAAACACCTTTGAGGATCAGAGAATTCCACGGAATCACTCTGATACTCAATCCATGACAAACTGCAGTAACAGTATCCTATCGATCATCATGATCAATGACAGATGGTATGAGCAATGTCATCCTCTACTTTGAACCTAAAGCAGTTGTGGACAGCCCATCTAGGCAAGCCCAAAGGCTGTTGTGACCTTGATAGGGACATCAGGGTTGTCAACCTCAGCAGACTCAGAACTGGCGTTGGTCGTACAGAGAACTTCCTTCACAAGATCGGAGTATAGAACCTTCACCAAACTGCGATTGTGGAGAGAGCCACAACAATTCGCCCATCATAGATGACTGTGAGGTCTAAAAGTCCCCAAGAGGAATTCCAGGCATGTCAACCTGGCATGATGTGAAACTATCAGCTGGTTAAAGACGGATCTTCCACTGTGATTTTGGACTCTGCACGAACGAACGAAAAAACGACCTCATAACAATCATTTGAAAAAATAAAGTAACTTGATAAATGTATAGTTTCTGGATGAGTTGAATGAATCATACGATATGAAAGAACATACTTCGGTGACAACCTTTGAGGTTTTTTAAAGTAAAGTAGGTCTATATTGAAACCAAAAATATGCCACATATTGAAAAAGGTGTTTCAAAAAACTGACCAATTATCACTGTTTTACCACCTTTAAGAAACTACTTATTGACATAAACAAGACATCCATACTCCAGGATTTTGGGGAAATTTGTTTTTGGCCGCCCGTGCATCAAATGGGGAATCTGTGATGGGGAAAGAGCGGACCTACTTGAATCACTAAAGTATTTGTAACTCGGGCCTATACTTAACCGATCGGAATTATCTTATGCAGCAAATTAAAGATAATGAAATATGCTTTTCCCGACAATACCAAAGGGCGGACACAATGAGGGCTAAATAGTTTTTATTACTCACCCGGTATTATATTACATTAAAGTGCTTATCACGGTCAGACATGGCGCTCCTTTTTGAATTCAACCAACGATGGTTATTGAAAATGTCCAATTTGGACACACACACACACACACACACACCCCACACGCCAGGCCACACGCGAGCGCGCCACACACCACACACACACACACAAAATTGCAATAAAAAATAGCAATCGAAATTTCGGGGGAAAGAAAAAGATGTAATTTTTTTATCTCGTTACCCAAACACCAATGGTGAAGGCTGACACTACCAAGTTCATCGTTATTAGTTTTGATTAACTCATAGTAATTTCACAGTGATATTCAAATCTTATACAAAATTAATCATGTTGAAAATATATTAAAATAGCTGTGGAAAATATTGAAATGAAATAGGAATCCAAACAATAACTAATGAATGGGCTGTACAGATATATTTGGTCTTGGTATATCTAAATTAGAAGGTTGCCAAAATTTGGCAGTCTAAAGCATATGAGGAATTATGACCCGTAACTAGTAGTGATATTGTGAAAGGGTATCTTAAATTAACAAATCGAACTATTACGTCTACTTTTAGGCTAGAACTTAAGATAACGTTAAATTAGGTTACAACAGAATTATTGTATTATTTATTTGTTGCTTATTCTTATTTCACTCTCTAATGTACACGAGTGAAAAGTGTACTCCTCCAAAATATTGAAACTCATTGTAAACCACTCGCAAATGAGTGAAGAGAGCGAACGTCCACTCAAAAAGAGTAAAAAATACTCCAAAAAGTGTGGATTTTGTTTTTTTTCCCGCTTCATTATTCGTGTTTTCCGTCGTTTCACCTCCTCAAAAGTGTTGTCCTGTCCTTAATCTGTTAACCTCCTCAAAATAGTGTGGAAATCCCACCTTTTTGGATGAGGTTTAATCTTTCTGAGTGGAAATTTGCTCGTTTTACTCATTTTTGATGTTTACAAGATTTTCACTCTTGGGGAGTGAAATGTTCACCGAACACGCATCGTTTTACATTTAGAGAGCATATGAATCGTTGATAAAAATACATGTAAAAGTGTTGGCTTAAAAAGCAAAGAGTCATTACAAATTGTATCCAAATAAGAATCTATAGTATCAAAATTTGACCTGAAACAATTGTTGTAGCAGATAAGATAATTGAGGTTGTTAATGTGAATGAATTAGTTGGTCTTTTAGCCTTTTACATAGGTGTGAGTTACTAAACCACGACGTATTTAAAGAATCACAAAATAACCCCTCATCCTCTTGCTCACAGAGCTTGTGGAAAACTATCCCGCCGCCCTAAGTCACTTTCCTTTGCACGCTTGAGATTCTTGCTCACGACGAATGATGTCCCAGAACCATAACCATTGAATAATCTCATAGGGCAGCTATTCACCATTTTCTTAATGCTTTTATTGCAATCTTACTCTCAAATATAGTAATATAATAATTCAAAATTTCATGTCTAATTTAGACTCGAACCACAACCTTGGTTATAAGACCAACACCTATATGGACGAACGCCCCCCCCAAAAAAAAAAAAAAACACGAATCCAAGCCGAGGCGCAAGCGGCAGAAGTCCTTCTAACTTTTGGTTATAACTAAAATAACCCTCTCCCTTGCCCTCGGGCTACGACGCCCCCTGCCCACCCCAATACTTCACAGGCAGACGTTCGGTCGACGCTAGCTTTTCCAACATGCTCGTGCGTCGGAAGTATAGAACTGTAATGACGTGCGGTGAAAAGCATGTGTGAAAGTTTAGCGCCGTCCGACGTCTGCCGATGGAAGTATGACTTACTGAGACGCGGGAGAATGACTGTTCCGTAAGTTCCCCAATGGAATTGTACTTGCACGAAAGGAAAAGGGTCTATTCACCACTGCAAATGTATTGTCCACTCAAGGCTATAGTATTTTCATTATGAAATGTACTGAGTTTCTCTTTGGCGTAATGTTACCCGAACTATTTAAAGGAACTTATACCTTAAAGACACATCAGTGATTTGAAAATATTGGAAATTTGCAGAATATCTTCAAAGTGAAGGATACGTCTGTAAGAATCGCATAAGTTTCCTTTTTCCCGCTGTAAATTGAAAGAAACGGAAGAAAAAACGGAGTGTTCCAGATACGGATTCGCATTCACTTACGTGTTTAGTAAGTGTCCGTTCGGACAGTAATGACTACAATCTCCGATTCTGCCTTATTAGGTTTTGCTTCTGGTCTTATCATTCGCAGGGTTATGTAGGATACCTGTACTTGTTACTTACCTTCTAAAATCGATGTTGATGTGTTTTTTTTTCGATTTTGCTGATTTGTCAATCACCGATCAGTGTCCCTTTAATTCATACGCAAACTTAACACCCTGGTCTTCGCTAATTTGTAGACCCTCACTGCACCCATTTTCTTAATAAAACTAAATGATTTTACTCTATGAAATTATGAAGAAAGGACATAAAGGAAAGACGATAGTGTCAAAAGTGCTACACTAGGTAAAACAGTGCCATTGCTCCGCTGCCTTGGATATAGCTTTGATCCCCACACCCAAACCACCCGTATGCGTACCGTCGAGGAAGGTTATCAACCCTAAAATGTCTGTCATCAAAACGGTTAATACTGGTCTTTTGGAAGAAAATAATTCGACTGTTCAGCCATTGGAAACCTGTACCAACCATAGGTAGAGATTTTCGTTTGCATCCTCAGATTCCAGACGTTGAGAGTGCGAGGGTAGCCATCGTTACCCTGAGGTGTTGCGTAAGATTGAACGGTAGTTATTGGTTACCTGCATTGGAATTAATGAAAAAGTAACTGTTAAATTTTGATGTACGCGGAATTTCCACAAAATTAATTACATGTGTATGTGTATCCACTGCAGTAAATTCTAACTATATCAGGTTCTTTAAACGTCTGTTTTTTCTAATGTACATATATTCTGTCAACAAAAACAAAAATGATTTTTTTAGACAAAAATCACACACACCAAACGCACATGCACATACACACACACACACAACCACAACACCACAACGCCCTCACGCCTCCACAGGACACGCACACACATCCACCCACACCACACACACAACACACACACACACCACACCCACACTGTCACGCCTAAAGCAAGTAAAACACATGGAATCCTTTGCTCCTTTATAAACCTTGAGTTCCCACAGCCTGTTTTTTAAAGATTTCATGGTATTTTCAGGTATTCCGTGATTTTCCAATGTCTACAACACTTAGAGGCCCTACTATAACGTGAAGTTTCTCGGACTGAAATTTTGCATTTTTGAAATGTTTTGATAGAAAAGTATGCTTAAATTCTTAATGTTATTGTGATTTAATTCATACATAAAAATACTACCAAGGAGTGACTCTCCAACGCTGACCGGTTTTGGAAAACAAATTCTTGCTTGATACTACCAAAACCATTGGGTCAAAATTTCAATTTTTATCGTGTTAAACCGCCTTCCGTTGCCTACGTGTTCAAAGGCAGCGCGCGAGAAATGTCAAAAACTGCGACATGAATCATATATACGCAACAAAATCAACTCTTTTTCACAGTTAAATGAATTTATGTCCGTCGGGGGTTGTTTTTTTTTGGTCGAGGAGGTGGGCACGCGATGACCTATTTCATACTACATAGTACGATCACATCGGTTATCCGATCCTCAGCGGATGATGTGGCATGGTCGTGTCTTAACCACAAGACATGTATAACTAAACATTCTATGGTGTCACGCCAGCAAGCCCTTACCAGCACGGTCTGTACCAATCAAATAGCAGAAAGTGCTCAACCACTAGAGTAGTGGGCGTTAATAAAACAGTGTAACTTTCATGTGACTATCTGCTGGAATTAAAAGACTCAATCCCATTATGACCCCCCAATTTTTCACAGCTTACCTTTCGTACAGCATGTCTTCCATTTCCACTCATACAAATGCATATCAATGTTTTCAGGCCAACCCCAGCCAAATTTTGACTAATTGCGGCATTATCTTCGGAAAAGGGTGTTTAATATTCATGCATTGCGACCCCTAATAAAATGAATATTAAAATATCATCATCATCATCATCATTCATCATCATCATCATCATCATCATCACACATACAATCATCATCTCATCATCAGTCATCATCAGTCATCATCATCCTCAATCATCATCATCATCATCATCCATCATCATCATCATCATCATCATCATCATCCAATCATCAGCATCATCATCATCAATCATCATCATCATAATCAATCATCATCATCGATCTTCTCCCATCCTCCTTAGAATAATGACGATCGTCATTCAAATAATCATCCTCCTCCCTCCTCAACTATCAATCATTAACGATTATAAGATTTAGAAACTCGTACTCACATTCACTTGTCATAATACTTCCACCATCTAAAACGTTTGAGATCTTTCGCTCTACAATTTCCTCATTTTTTCCTATAATTTGTAGAATTATAATCATTTCCTGCTTATTACCTTTCAAAAGTACGTTCTGTCTCAGCTCGCTCATGTCGCCGAGTACATCTGCAGAGCAATCTAAGTCATTGGAAGACCATTTGGAAGACTATTGGGAAGACCTTGAACACTCAAAATCTCCTTTGAAACCGGCTGGCAACACCGGACGTCTCGATCTGCCTGCCCCCTTGGCTACCTTTAAGATACCCAAGAGAATATTCAACGAAGAATTGGTGCTACTTTGTCGAATACATTGTTATTGTTTGTGTACGGATTTTATTATAACGGGTCAAATTGATAAGTCCCCCCCCCCCCGACAAGGTAATTTTTCTTGAAAAATTAGACTCTTTAATCTGTTACAAAAATGTAAAATGTACACTGTAATGTTTACACATTAAATGTCAAAACAAAAAATACACAAAGTTTAACCTTCTCCCTGAAATGATGTCATTTATTAATTTGATGACGAATTAAAAATGACACTCTCGTGTATTGGGATTTTAACTATCGAGCAAATCACGGAGAGAAGTACCGACATTTCTAGTACACACAAGAATACCACAGACACTTAATGTTGGTGCCAATGGATAGCTATCGCCATCCTCTTTGTCTTTCCATTGCTTACAAAATGAGGTACCAACATGCCATAGAATTAGTCAGAATGACGTTATAAAGTTAAGTCACATTGGTCTAGTCTATAAACTGGCAGCTGTATAATCTAAATCGTATTCGTAAATATCTGGATGATGGGGAAGTGTCACAACAATTGTCCGCACTCTCAGTTTTCAAGATTAGATTATTGCAAATCTCTCATGTATCAGTGTACGGTATGTTAAGAAAATATGTAACGTCTTCAAAGTTCTTCAGAATAAATCAGCTCGCCTCATTTTCAAGCATCCCAGTCGCATTTATGTCGCTCCGCTTCTGGATCCCTCCCTTGGTTACAATCAATATTTACAGGATACATGTCAAAATACTCCTTCAGACTTTTTTTAAAGCTGTTGCATTTCAAAATCTCCTGAATAACCTGTAGAGCTCTAGTATTTCTTGCTTTTTTTTCTTGTCAAGGCGCTGCCTACTTTGTAAAAGGCGCTTTATACGTTCATTCCTCATCATTATTTTAGTATGAGTATATTAACATGTCAGCAAAACTGTCAATTTCCATAGTACACAGGGTAGAATGTTCCCCTATTCCCAATGCTCGAAAGAGTCATTTTTAATTCGTCATCAATTGTAAACATGACGTCATTCAGGGAGACGAGTAACTGTTGTGGGATTTTTTTGGGCACATTTAGTGAAATTGCAGTGTAAATTTTACTTTTCTAAACAGGTTAAGACCTAACTTTTCAGAGAAAAAGTCCTTGTTGGGGGGGGGGAGGGACTTATCCAATTTTGACCCGTTTTACCAGAAAGAACTTCATGGTGGCAAACCTATTCTCCGTATACGACGTTGACGTTTTTAGTATCAATGGTACGATAAAATGTTAGTGTTTCAAATAATTCCGTTTTGGTTATCCCAATTTCGTTGGGTTATTCCCATTTTTTTAAATCTCCAAGCCTACCTTTCCAAGTCCCACAGTGCCAGTGGTGTCGAGATGGTAAATCAGCAAGTAAATGAGCTTCCTTTGCATTTACGCAATCACATAAAGGTGGTTATACCTCGCTGCATTGTGCAGTGCCGATATATCAATCACTTTCTGCAGCAACTCAACGTAACCTGCTGCAACTGCAGTTAAAATAAATTAACTCGGTTGTAGTACCGCAATGCAGTATACTGGACAGAGGCCGTAATTCGAGAATGCACTTACCGCACCATGTTGACAGTGTAGTATGACTGAACCTTAAGTGAAGCACAAACTGCAACTGTGGGGGTTCTCTATAAACAGTCAAGAGCAGGTATCATTGCAGGAATTGACCCAATCAACCATGGAATAATCTAACTCAAGCAATGAGCCAACCGTCCAACATTTTCATTTATGGGGGTCGGTTGTGTTTACAACAACCCCAAGTAAGCATAACAAGATTGGAAATCGACTGTAAATATATGTTGAAGATATACTTCAAGCTTTCGTGTTGAATTAGTTTGTTTTTAACCCGTGCAAAGCCTTAGTAGCAGAGTGGACATTGACATTTGATTGGATTTTTCATAGTTTGAACTTGGTCATGTTTGACTTTTCGCGATTTTAGCGTTTGGTACAGTACAAGTTTGGAACTGTTGAAAACTTTTTACTGTTTCCTGTTGATATGGAAAAGAACTGAAACAAAGCTGCTTTCTGAGAATGGCACTATGACATGTGTGACTGCCATTTCATTGCTTTTCGTTAACAATCTATACAAAATGGACAAAATAGTTGATATGTTAATAAAACAAATTGAATGCTCTATATTCGTGAAGGGTGCAAAATCCCCCTACTTCGGTCTTGGGAAAATAGTAGGCCCACGGTATCCCGTCACCTCGGGTAGGTATTTTGCATCATTCCCTCATGAAACAGTCAATATTTGTATACTATACGACCATTACATAATTAAAGGCTGACATAGAGATTTCCTGAGGTGGAGTCACATTTTTCTAACAAATCTTGCTTTGTGCCACAATGTTTGTCACTATTAATCACGGTGTGAACATCTAGGTAAGCTGAAAATTGATGTGGTACTGATATGTTATGCACGACTACAATATTTAAAATGGTATATTCATTCAGATATTACTATAAAACGAAAAATCTGATCATCTCAAACTTTAGATTTAACATTAAGTGGTTCTAGTTGATCTTTTTAATATAGTATAGAAAAGTATATTTGAAATCTTGGGGTAGCCGTTAAGGAACACATACTTTAGTAAAAAGCAACAACAGTCTTAATGTGATCGGGAATGTGATCCAAGAATATCCATAGCTAAAACTATTAATTTCGATCTACACTGCAAAACCTGGGGTGTTAAAAATTTAACACCAAGTCGGTGTCAAGCTTCTCGGTGTTAGTTTCTGGTGTTGAAATTTAGTATTTAACACCGCTTGGTGTTGCTGCACAATTTTATGTATGTAGTTTGGTGATACGCTTTTGAAACGTTAGAGGTAAGCAATTGCAGTAGTAGCAAACAACAAAATCAAACATTTTGTACTAAAATGTCAGATGTTACAAATAAAAATGTTAACACCAAAGTTTGGTGTTAATTATCACCAGAGGGTATGGTCCCTTATTGATTCCAGGAGGGTCTTAAATTAACACCAGTGGTGTCAATTTGGCACCGGCGGTGTTAAAAAAATAATTAACACCGGATGTGGTGTAAAATTAACACCAGTGTCATATCATACACTGTAACACCAAAATTGGTGTTAATATAACACTAACATGGTATTAATTTAACACCGAAATGGCGTAAACTAACACCAGTGGGTGCGGTCCCGTATTGATTCCAGAAGGGTGTTAAAACTAACACCCATGGTGTTAAAGGTAACACCCCCATTTTTGCAGTGTAACCACAATGATAGTCCCTTTTTTGTGTTCATCGACAATAATAATATAATTCCGATGTGAAAGCAGATATAGTCCGGCGGGGAGCCACAATCCGGGGCTTCATAGACGATAACGGAATAAAGCGTGAAACTAATGTTGCGTAAAGAGTCAACTGAATCGATTGCCCTATTGTTCACCATTGTGCCCGGACTATGAAGCACGCCGGGACTAAATACTTAATCTTAAAACATCATCTTCATCACATATCTCGCGTACCTTTAAAAAAGTAGGTGTTCCCGTTATCGGTTCTGGTAACAGCATCGAGGCTCGACATAGGACATTGTGGATCACCAGGTTGTTCGGGAGTTACGGGATATGGTCTCATCGTTGCATCGGGTTGACCAACATCTTTGCCTTTAAGTAAATAAAAACGTGAATGATTACAGAAAACAATGCGAGAACTGGAGATACAGAGTGTCCCAAACAAATTACCCTAAAAGCACCTTCAATTTCTGGTCTTTAATAAACATTTATGTAAATTATTTATACATATTTAAAATGTATCGTTATTAGCTTTTCAAAACAGCAAATCCCGTTGAATTTGCGTCCCAAAATGACCGAGTTGTTTCTAATTGAATGAAATCTGTGTTTTGTTTCCTTTTATGATAGACATCTGGTTTTGCACACACTAACATGTGTTTTGATGATGTGTTATGTTAAAGGCAGTTTGTCCGTGTTACAAGTAAAAAAAAAACAGATTTCAATACATAAGACACAGCTCGGTCATTTGGGACCCAAATTCAACGGGATTTAATAAAAATTACAGTTTTTACCCACCCAATTGTGTGACAAATCACTTTTTATAAGACAAGCACCGAAGCAACCCTGGAAGGAAATTTCTTTTTCTAGGCGCGGTCGAACCCACGACCTTCAGATCACTATAGGCGGATGTCCTATCCACTAGTACCAATGTCATAAACTACAGTGTCCGTGTGACTGAGTGTCCTACCACTCATCTGTCTACTGTGTTCTCCATTGAGTGCTGCCATTATGCATCATTTGTTTCAACACTGTACCCAAATGGCCTCGTCTACAAGGTCAAGGTTTATAGACTGTTTATTCCGTACATGTTGCTATGGCAGCTAGGACACTCTCTCATAGGGGACACTCAAGTTTCTGTACATCGGCTGTGCCCGATAAACAGACCTCAAAGTTGGTGAGCAGTCGGATATACAGCACACACGACATTCAGAGACAGGAGATCAAATTGCTGCTTATTACTCGCAACCCTGCTCGCAATACTACAGTATATAAGAGAGTCACGCATCATGCACTAGAACGCACACACATTGGAGATCGAATGAATGATACAAATGTATAAACACTTCTTTTTAAATATGTATAAATAATTTGCATAAATGTTTATTAAAGACCTGAAAATGAGGGCGCTTTTAAATTTTTTTTTTGGAGGGGGCACTCTGTAGAAAGGGAGAGTGGCGCAGTGAGTGAATGGCTGAGCGCGTGCATGGGTGGAAGGCAGAGGGTGTTTTGAAACAATCCCATAATGCATTGCAATGTGCCTAAACATATGTCAGTACTTAGGGATTGAAAGTGTTTCAGAACCACAAGATATTTCATAATCATGCTAACAATTCCCTAAACACTAAGGGCCGTATTCTCAAACTATGTTTAAAATAGACGGTGGTTAGGCCTAAACTGTGGTTAGCTAAACGCACAGTTGAAAAAACCGCAGGTTAAATATTTTAACGAGTCGTTTAGCTAACCACGATATTTAAACGCCGCCGTAAATACCATCCACCGAATTGTGATTTATCTTCGCCTATAATATTACGTGCGCGTGAACAATATTTATGTGAGGTAATCCCTTCCGTAGTTTTAAATGCTACGCCTGAAGTCCACGGGCAAATTTCAAGAATGTTGCGTTATGCAAGGAACTTTAGAATTTGTTCAGCCATGGAGAAAACACCGGGCCTATTTAAAACTGTTGTATGTCGCTGTGCTGCACTTATAATTCAATGCTATATCAGATACACACGAGCATAAAAATAGAAGAAAAGGAAAATTGGACGAGAAGAAATCAACCGAGGACTCGGAAAAGAAAGATAGTAGAAATAAAGGAGATGGCTGGTTTAACCCCCGGGTCTAACCACGAGTGTCACGTAGGCCTATAGCTGAAAATATCATGCATTTGATGAAAGCGTGAAGTTAAACACGCCTTAAACTACCCCCGGACCAACTTGGCCCGTATTCTCAAACGATGTTTAACGCAAATCACTGGTTAAATCGCAATTTAAACGCCCGCTAAAATAAACGCAATTCTCAAAGCATGGTTAACCTTAAACGCCTTTTAACATCGTTAAACATGTCTAAAACGGTGTTAAACTTAGACTTGGTGCGGGTGGTAGTTAAGGCGTGTTTAACTTCACGCTTTCATCATATGCCTGATATTTTCAGCTATAAGTGATACTCGTGGTTAGCAGGTACTAGGTTAGACCACTTCCCCCTTTTATTCGCTTATCTTGATTTTCCGAGTACTCAGTTGATTTCTTCTGGTCAATTTTTCCTTTGCTTTCATTTTTAAGCTCGTGTGTATTTGTTATAGTATTGAGTGCAGTACAGCGACATACAACAGTTTTAAAATAGGCCCGGTGATTTTTCTCCATCGCTGAACATATTCTAAAGCGCCTTGCATAACGCGACATTCTTGAAATTTACCCGTGGACTCCGTGTAGCATTTACGGAAGTAACTCACTTATAAAAATATTGTTCACACGCAAGTAATGTATAGGCGAAGATAAGTCGCAGTTCGGTGGATGGTATTTACGGCGTTTAAATATCGTGGTTAGCTAGAACGACTTGTTAAAAATATTTAACCTGCGGGTTTAAAATGTGCGCGTAGCTAACCAAAGTTTAGGCCTAAACATCGTTTGAGAATACGGCCCCTTGAGTCTACGTTAACAACGTTTTAGGACATATTTAACGATGTTAAACAAAATTTAAACAGCGTTTAAAAGTAACCGTGTATTAATTTAGCGGGCGGTTAATTTGCGATTTAACCAGTGATTAGCGTTAAAACATCGCTGAGAATAAGGACCTCTCTATTTGTTGGCTAAAATGGAGCGTAAAAGTAAGGGGTTTTATTTGTATAAGAAGTCCAGTAAATTGATTTTGCAGTTTTAAAGGTGGCATTTCTCGATCATATCACATTCAGTTGTGTTATAGGCCCGATAGTTCATAGATATTCTCGAGAAAGGTCCGTCCAAAAGTTGAGTGATTATGACGGTGTGTTTTGAATGTTTATGAGTATAAGTCGTATCATTGTGCCCTATGTCCACTGTGTTGAAATTTCTGTCAGTTTATGGACAGAAAATACAAAATAGTAATGCTCCGAAGATATCGATATAGGTATTAGGATTTAAACACATGATGTTAAACCAACGGTTCACATGATATGAAAATCTTCAACCTTTTAAAGACGGGGGACGATGTAATTCCCAGTTCTACGGAATTGCTGATCCCTAAAGAACATACCATTAAGATTGGATTCCAGCTATATCGTCTGGGTGGAGTAACAAAATTGGAATATACCACGGTAGAAAGTGACATGAGAGCATCATCAAATTCGGAATGGTCCAGTCCTAGACGGTGTCAAAAGTTCTAGCTGCGAACTGTAAATAAGGGTAGTACCTGAAAACAAACCATCAAAAGCTATTACTTATACAGAGATAGTTACAAACAAAAAATCCATCGAAAGAAGAAAAGAATAAATAGAGGATGTCGTATCACAAGGCCAATGTCACGTGATGAAATTTATGTCGTGTTGAAATTTTCTCGCCCCTCCCGCACCGTTGTGTTAAAGCATTATTAGACACATTTTTTGATATTTTGCCACAGTTACGGTGGTAATTATCTAGGAAACAATATACCTGCGAAACGAGAATGCGAAAAAATGCGTATTATCACAAAACAAGCGATTTGTAATTAAAATTGGGATCCAGATTGGACTTAACGGCAGGAGCTGGAAATGCTACGTTTATGTCGTCCTGATGAAATAGTGCCACCTCGAGAAAATAACCTCAAACTTGGACTTGCCTTGAACTATTAAACAACTAATTGATGGGCGTAGACACGTACATGGCGCTATTTCAGGCTAGTCACATTGAAGGGCCGTTTCAGCGGCCGTTGAATTATATCGGGATCCCCGATAAAATTATTCTAGTAGATTCCTTCGTTTGGCACATAGACATTTCGAGCTTAATCATTCACAGTATAGTTTAATAGCCAGGTACCAATGAAACCGTGTAAAAAATCTCCAAATTTTTGAAAAAATTGGAGTTTCGCCTTTCAAAAAAAGTGCTAATATTGCTTTAAGAGAAAAAATTACTGAGTATCGCCTAAATAAAAACAAATCTTTTAAAAGTAAACACAAATAGGGCTGAAATCTAAAGGTTTTAAAGCTATGCGCGAGGGAAGTTGAGACAACTCGCGAGGCCCGCGGATAACAGCTCGCAGAAGGGGTTTGATCAATAAAAATACCAATATATGAACACGAGAAACTTAGAGAAAAAATATAATTTGCAAAAGAAGTCTCCCGGGGGACCCGCTGTGATGCGTGTTGCCCCAGGGAGGGGTAAAGTGGGGGTCAAATGTTGAAGTGCTATAAATTAGTTCACATTATTCCTTAGGTAACAGGAGTAAAAAAGTACAATTGGATCACACGCGTGTGGTGCTACCTTTCCAAGATTTGGAAAATAGGCGAAAATGGTCACGACCAGCTGAGCTCGTCAAAACTCGCTCGGTATGAAGAAGACCAAAACACTTCATAGATTCCTTTTCATCTGGAACTGCAGAGCAATTGTTAATGTCCATGCAGCTGAAAATATTTCAGGTGTTATCACCACCACCCAGATTTAGATTAAGCTGCATCTTTTAGCCTGAGAGATAAATGAAAAAAAGATAGTAGCTGGCCAAACACAAAAATATTAACCCACTTTCGATCAATCTGGGGTTATGAGGGACGAGTGTATTTGCGATCGTGCCATGGATCTTGAATACAAATTCTTTACATACAAATGTCGTTTCGTGGGTATACGTTTCGTCATCGTCAAAATGAGCATCTCCAGCAAGCGATGGCGTTGTGTACCCATTTGGGAATACGCATGGGCTAATATACCATTAGGTCCATCGAAAGGTCCGTTATCGCCGTGGCCCCTCTCGCAAATTCGATTTCAAAAAAATCAAACAGGCCCCACTCGGCTTGTAACTTCGGAAATGTTTTAGAGGGTCTGATCAGCCCAAAGCTGCCGAAAAGAGGAGGTGTTATAAATGATTATGATTAGAGTTACTCCTTTCAGAAGGGGTTCAGTGGTGCGCGTGTGCCTTGGATCGGAGTCCAGGGAGCAGGACCCCTGAAATAGTTCACTGCATGTAGCTAAAGGGAAATATTTCCTGAATTCCACACCTCCACACAAAACAAATGAAACAATTATAAGCAAGCCAGGAAGCAGCAAACAAACAACAAACAAACACTCCTTTAAAAAGCAACTATCGCCTTGTGAGCCAACGTTTTAAATTCTATATCCCTCGTCTTACCAGGGGGGGGGACTTTTTTTTTTCGGCTCCGGTGCGCTAAAAACGTCCAAAAAGCTTTCGTAAAAGGCTTGTAGGTAATCGTTCTCTCATCCTTTCCCCGGTCATTTTAGCGCAAACAATGTGAAGGGGTAGCACCTTCCCTTCCCTCGGGTTATGGTATGCCGAAGTCGAAGGTGGGGGGGGGGGGTGGTTGGCCACCCAAGGATAATTTTATGGTTACAATTTTTTAAAATATTATGCACAGTAATGTGCTCCTAAAACTCTATGTTTATGTAAAACTAGCCAATTGGCCACCATTTAGAGCGGAAAACCGCATGAAAAATCCATATTTCCTACGGTTTTTTACTCAAAATTAGATTTCGCCTATTTTCCTTTTTCTGTGGAAAATGCAATTTTGCCGACTCGCGGACTGATGACGTCAATGTACGCCATACTAGTCACAGTTGGTTTTTTTACTTATTTTTGGTATCCCATGGAAATAGAACCATAACTATCCACTGTATCAAAATTAATAAGTAGCGGGGTGTTTGAGAAAATCCTCGAGGGGGGGTGGTAACCACCCCCTTTGTAAACCGTGTTACAAAAAAGGTGCTGGTAGAAAAAAACGAGGGTTAATGCATGAAAATATGCGATTTGGGTGGATACTACTTCTTATCACATACCCGATATTTCCGCATTAGCGCGTTTTGTGCTAATAAAAACGATTGCCCTGTGGTGACGTAATGCTTGTTATATATATATATATATTATATAATATATATAGATATATATATATATATATATAGATATTAATATATATAGTATATAGATATATATATATATATTATATATATATTATATTATATATATATATATGTCCGGTCCAAATAAGGAGTGATGCCAAACTTTCATACAGTGTTTAACGTGAGCATCGCAGTAAGTCGTAGCTGTACACGCAAGCGAAAAAGGTCGCGTGCACGATACGCAAAAAGTTGAAATTGATGACATCACTCCTGGGGGGGGGGTTAAAAAAAAACAAATACTACCATGGAAACCAACAGCTGACCAAGCATAAAACTTTAAATTGCCACAATTAAAAAAAACTGGTCTATGTGTGGTATATATATATATATATATATATATATATATAATAATATATATACTATTATATATTATAGTCGCAGGGTCTGCGTAGCACTGGTTAATTATATGTAGTCGAAGAGGCTGGTTGATAATACACCATGCAATGTTGAGATTATATCAGAGACACAACGTTTCGGGTCTAGAACCCTTTAACAAGTGGTGATGCCAACAAGCAAAGTACAAATATAAAGAGGAAGCAAACTGGACATTACATAATAAAAGGAAAACAGTCATAAAGGTCCAAGAGGTCGTCACAAATAAAAAACACTTATGACCCAAAACCACTTAGATAAGGCAAACAAAAAAGGCGAATGACCAGGCAAAATGGACAAGGACACATCCATTGTGGCCTGATCAGACCTTGTTTATAAAATTGTGGAAATGTGTGAAAAAGCATGGAGATATAACACCATAGGCTACAGTCTACAATGAATGACAATAGTCCACCAGCTAAGAACTGAAAATAATTTAAATACTGAAAGTTTTCAAATTTGTTGTTAAGGCCCCAGACTACTAGTAACCAAGTTCATAAAATATAGTTTTGCTCAGCAGAAATACGGTCTTGGGGACGCTGCCCCTGCCCTGCGTTTATAGCACCCGTAACTCTGATGTCTCATTGAGGCAAATTTAGGAGGGGGTTAAAATGCGGGCTACGGGAACCCTTCAAAGTTTCAAGCGAATGGGAGCGCAAATGTTGTCAGTGAAGCGATCGTGCTATCGGTCGAACTGTCCTCAACCTACATAAAAAATGTTACAAAGCGAGTGCAATAAATAATATAAACAACATTAGTAGAAACGCAGGTAAAGTGAATCTTGAATGAATAAAGTGACCTGCACGGACCCTCTATCCGGAGGTAAGTCGCATTGGTGACAAAAGAGTCAAAGTGTTACATCGTTTTGCGGGTGGCAACTAATGTGCCTACAAGATCACTTCTGGTCCACAGGTTTGGGATGGGAATCTCTCACTAAATGTCCCTAAAGATCCGGTCCTCTTCTGAAAGCTAGACACAGGAGGATTTAGGAAAAGACATGTTGGGTGGATGGATCACGTTGCAAATCTTATAGTTTTTGAAATAATATTCGGATGGCGACGTGGCGGAGGAGGGTAAGTAAGGCACGAGTGGGTTGGCGGCCGGTGGTTATCATCGAAGGATTGATGGAGTTGCATCATCTCAGTTTGAACTTCGTTAGTCGGCGTATACAGACTGGGTGATTTGATGCTGGGTAAACCGCGATCCCTGAAGAAACCGATCATTTCATCAGCGACTCTTTTTAAGTCCATCATCCTCTTGGCTGCAGATACGCTTGGCACGGAGTAATTGACTGAACGGAATGGATTTTTTACATGCTGGTGGGTGGCTGTGTTCATAACGAAGGAAGTTATGGGCATCATTTCCTTATAATGAATGGTGGTTTCAATCCTACAAATCACCGTTAAAATGATAATTCCAAATTCTTTTCAAAGAAAAGAATGTTTGGTGAGCGAATACAAAACCGAATCCGGTGCTCTTTAAAGGTACCTCGACGATATTTTGGGGGTTTTCTTGGTGAGCGCCAAGATCTTTATTCCTTCATAGACTAGTCCACGTTACCACCCGAACATTGCCTTCACTCACGAGATATCCAACGTACCCTCCCATTCTTGGATTTGGAATTATCCATGAAGGTGATAGGATTGAAACCACCATTCATTATAAGGACACTGATGCCATAACTTCCTTCCGTTTAACTCCAGCCACCCACCAGCATTAATAAAATCCATTCCGTGCAGTCAATTTACTCGTGCCAAGCGTATCTGCAGCCAAGAAGATGACTTTAACAGAGTGTCGCTGATGAAATATCGTTTCTTTCAGGGATCGCGGTTACGCCAGATCAAATCACCCAGTCTGCTATTACGCGTATCAACAGTTCACGAGATGAGCACTCCATCAATCCTCGATTTTAAACCTGCCGCACCCCCTCGTGCGTACTTACCATCCTCGCACGTCGCCATCAGAAATATTATTTCAACAACCTATACGATTTTGCAACGTGATCCATCCACCCAACATGTCTTTCAAAATCCTCCTTGTCAGCTTTCTAGAAGAGACCGGAATCTTTCTGGACATTTAGTGGAGCTTCCCATCCCAAACCTGTGGACCAAGAGAGTGCTCTTGTAGGCACATATAGTTGCACCCGCAACGAGTAACACGTGCTCTTTGTCACCAATGGCGACTTACCTCCGGGGAGGATAGAGGGTCGCGTCAGGTCACTGTATCATTCAGAATCACTTTAACCTGCTTTTCTACTAATGTTGTTTAATATTATTAAGGGACTCGCTGAACATTTTTTATGTAGGTGAGACGTTCGCCGATTACAGTCGCTTCACTGAACATTGCGCTCCTTCGCTGCAAAGTTTGAAGGGTTTTTTCCCCGTAGCCCGTCATTTAACCCTCCTAATATTTGCTCAATTGATGACATCAGAGTTACAGGTGCTATAAACGCCAGGGGCAGTAACAAAGACCGTATTTCTGCTGAGGCACAAACTTATTTTGAACTTGGTACTATTAGTCCCCCTGAGGGACTTACAACAAATTTTGAAACTTCATATTTATTTATTTTCTCATTTCTTAGCTGTTGTACTATTTGTCATTCATTGGGAGACTGTAGCCTAGTTTATATCTCCAGGCTTTTTCACACATTTCACAATTTTATAACAAGGTCTGATCAGGCACAATATGTGTCTTGTCGCATTTTGCCTGGTCTAATCGCCTTTTGGTTGCTATCTAGTGGTTTTTGGTCCACGTGTTTTTTAATTTGTACTAGTACCTCTTGACCTTTTAATGCTGTTTTCCCTCTGTTAATATATGTATGTCCAGTTTGTTTCCTCTTTATATTTGTACTTTTGCTTGTTGGCAACTCACACTTGTTAAAGGGTTCTAGACCCGAAACGTTGTGTCTCTGATATATCTCAACATTGCATTGGGTGGGTGTATATCAACCAGCACTCTTCGACTATATACATAATTATATACTATATATATATAATAAATATATATAATATATATATATCGAGCTGCAAAATCCGAGTTTGGTTTTGATCATAACTGAAATTATTTATTATTGTAACAAATTATTCAAAAATGCATATGTCTCATAATAATTAAAAAAATTATTTGCGTTACAAATAACAGTGTAAGAACTTCCCTCCTCAATTTAGCTTAGAGGACCCAAGTTTTTATTTACTTGAAAAACTAGACTCCCTTATAATGGAACCTTCGCTTCGGGTTGGTCTCAAAACACTAATTGACTATTTTTAGCGTACGTAACCCACACCTTGATAAAAGTGTTAAAATCCCATATACTGGAAAATTTTTTTAGAATTGCGCTGATTTCACATTTGATTCTTAGTTCTCTACCCTAAAAATAGTAAGACTGATGAAATCAAAGACATCAGGTAACCTTTCGATCTGTAGCCTTAATCTAATTTTTTGTACGCTTGTTTATGCTAAAAATCATGCGGGTCCACCAACCTACAATTCCTTTCGTTTTTATTTTTAATAACCCGTGAAAAAGGGGCTTTTGGCCTTGCAAGCATGATACACTCGACTCCAGCACAATAAATAATTATAGGCAGCAAAAAATCAATATCCGCCCGGTGTGCAGAGGACAAGCAATTCAGATTCCTTTTTTTAAAATCTGGATCATGTGCATAGCCATTGTTATTGACTCCAAAGAATGCACATAGAAAGATTGTAGGGGTTATAACGCCACGATTAGGAGTCGAGCTATTTTTCATGACGTAAACACCCAACAATGACCGCCGCGATCACAATAATAAACCTCGAGTTCTACTGAGAGCGCAATTAACAATGGTCAATAACGGGTCATGTTATTTCGCTTTGGGTTGTGGTATGACAGAAACAGGGTTAGGACATTCTTAGAAGTCATAAACTGCCTGATGACAAGAACTTTATACGGGAGTTTGAGGAGTTATGAGGAAACACATGAAGATATAAAGGAACTACGGGTTACGTTAGCGCACGGGAAGTGCTTTTGCGAAAAAAACTGAGTTAAACACGGGAACTTATACGGGATTAAATATTGACGTTTTATTATTTATAAATATACGAGAAAAAATTAAAATATAAGGCCTACCGAAAGTTATACGTGATTAAATATTTAGTTGATGTTTCCTTAGTTAGAAATTGGTAACTACATGAGCCTGCTACGGGATATGATAGGTGCTGGAAATCTAGTTATTAAAAGTGTTGAAAATACAGAATGTTGTGACTCGGGCACGCGGGGAGTCCCAAACTTCAGGATGACGGGTAATTTATACGGGAGTTTGAGGGGTTGTCACATTTCACTGTGTGAGTTTTGTGTATTTCACTGGTTTGGTTAACCGGTTGCGGTGGTGTCACCAAAATGTGTCACTTCTGCAATGTTGTTTAGTTTGTGATCATTTCTGTTTCATGAATCGCTTCAGTTTCAGTGATCGTTTCTGTTTACTCAACTAGCGGGGGCCGCGCGAAGCGCCTCCCGTTATTATAGTCCCGTTTCTCTACCTCCGTGCAGTAATGTCATAACCTTGACGCAGCTTTCACGCACGCGTCAAGATATGCCGTCTTTGTTCGCGTGTGTAAAAACGCCGTCGCTTTAAGTTAGCGCGGGCGGTTTACTGGTGTGACCATCAATTCTCGCTGCTCTCACTGACGTCACTGCACGGAGGTAGGGAAATGGAAGCTAATGGAGTAGATGACCGTCTAGTACGGTACTTTCACTGCCCATTATTCAAAAGCGCGCTCTCTGATTGATTAGTATTGCTGCCCATTATTCTTATAAAATTGGATGGATTGAGCCCAAACTTATTGGTCGAGCTATGAGTTGCAAAAATATATTAATTTTAAAACTCATAGCGAGACCAATAAATTTTGGGCGGAAATCATCCGATTGTCATATTTCGGATCCGATATATTCAATACTTTGACTCCTCAAAACATGATAATTAAGAACAAAAGGGTTTGCAGTGTCATTTATGGGCGAATAATGTGTCCGAGGTCAGAAAAACTAAATAATGGGCGAGGCGCAGCCGAGCCCATTATTTGAAAGTTTTTTTTTTCTGGCCGAGGATACATTATGAGCCCATAAATTACGCTGCAAACCCTTTATTTTTATTCTATTACCTAAAAACAGCTTCATTTAATAAGAAAATGCATTGGCGACCCATTATTTCAGAATAATGGACAGTAAACTGACCAATCAGAATGCTGTATTTTCAATAATGGTATTAACCACGATTGCTCATAGACCTATGTGTGTGCAAAGTGGTTTTGCGACCAATTTTTGCTCTACACCAGCCACCATTGTGTTGTTTTGAGCTTGTTTTCAACGTCATTTTTGTCACAAGTTCTAACAAGATATTAGTTAATAAAGATCTTCAAACGAATTTTGAGAAATGTTTTAGACACAAAGTTGGGGAACTTTTTGGGCCCCACTTGTATTAGAAAGGGAGGCGAAGTAGTGTTTGGAATCCTCCGAATACCTCTTGGCGGGTCCTTTATGTTAGAAACATTACTGTGAATTACACGTTGCCATCCTTGAATGATTTTATGGCTTCGTACATGTATCATCTTCGCGGCCATTGTAATTGTAGTACATTAAAAGTCCTGAGAATAAAGAAAGGTATGTTAACATATGAATTGCTGTTCTTATAAATCTTGATATGTTCCCCATCTGACAACGTAGGCGATGACGTTGTTAATATGTTATGCATGTACACCACTAACTAGACTTCCATTACCTTAAGGACACTATCAGGGATTTGCTAAATCAGAAAATCGCAATACAATCATCCAAAAATCAGATTTTTTTGCAGTTTGTTAACAAGTACAGGTACCCTAACATACCCTGCAAATGTATAAGACCCAGAAGCAACCTAATAAGGCCAAAAATTCGGATATTTTAGTCATACGTCCGTTCGGACACTTACTCAACGCCGGAATGAATTGGAGATTCATATCTTTGAACACTGCCGTTTCTCCTTTTCTGGCAATTATTCAGTTGGAAAAAAGGTAACTTATGTGATGATTCTACAGACTTATCCTACACTTTTAAGTTATATCTTGCAAATTTTCAATATTTTGACTCTTTCGCGGTGTGAATCACTGAAGTGTCTTTAGTTTGGAAGCTGTTTAAATAGCTGAAAAACAGAAATGACACTATATTAAAAAGTGATGTATGGGCAAAAAAGAATCAAGTTTGTTTCCAGTGGTAATCCAAAAATCAAATGCCAAATGCCACTTTTTATTTGTATTTATTTTTTGGAAAAGGATTTTCCCCGTTATAGGCTCAAATCGCCAAATGACCAAGTCAACAACAGTTTGTAGTCCTCATTTGATTGTGAAATGCCTAGTCCACAATTTATTATAGTTATATAAAATCAGACAAAAGCCTAGCCTTCGGAATTTGGGGTCCCATCAATTGTTATCAAATTCTGTAAAATAGCAACAGGGCGCAACACCGACATTTCTAGTACCCCACTCTGAGGGACCTTTTTGATTCAAATCACAAGTACGGAACTAGGGAATGAAAATTGTCTCAGTAATTGAGTCCTATATACACAAACCCAAGGCATCCAAATCAAATAAGCACTTTGGACCACACAATTTGACACCAGGGTTAATTTATTCCCCGGCGCCCCTCATCACAGTTTCACCTCGATTTGTCTACTATATGCATGTAGTCATATCAAGGGGGTGAAGCCCATTTTTTAAAAACCAGTCGTCCAGTGGTTGCGGCTATCGCTGACATTTGATGAATTATTGCACGGGGAATTAAATAAGTATTGTGTGGTGTGGCAAGTGGTCTAAAACAAATAGAGGATCATCTTCTCGATACAGAGACTAATCGCCCAAAGATATACAAGTGGTTGGATAGATTGAGTGCTATGGCCGTGCGGTAAATGGTCCTACCCATGTGCCACCCAGACGACTCGTGTAATTGAGAAATGGACACAAGTCCACAGTCGTCTGGATTTTAAAGAAGACCGCCTCTCAATGAATGTATGCATCTTTTCAACTTGAAGCGCGGAATTTGGCCCTTATGAGAGACAAAACAAAGAGTATGCTTGAGCACATGATCAAGGCTCGCTGCCACTATGCTATCGACACCTGGCCAAATACTCCCTAACACACATACATCAATTGGTTGATGCACTACCGATTGAGTGATATATGAAACAGCTGGAAACCACAGTATGGGAAAGACCAGCCGAAATGCGGAGGCAGCCATTGCTTTCTATGTTGGTACTCTATGTGTTCTTTGTGGTCGCAGCACAAAAATCCATGCGAAGATCGACTGAATTTCAAAAGGATTACGTAACGTTTTGCCATCTCTATCTGATTATTAGAGCACTCATTTGGTCATATAGACTAATGACTCCAGTACATAATACTTCCCCAGTCCGACACGAGAAGCGATTGCGCGGGCACGCGCTAGTACCGTCCCGGCTGGGGCATTGGTTCCGATGAAACTCCCCTGTTTAGTTAATCAGGAAGAAAACGTGTTCTGAGGCGTTCGTCGCGAAAACTTGAATGTACGTAGCTAATATACGTAACTTGTGCTGTAGCGCCCGTCTGTTTACGATGTTACATTCTTGATAGCGATTACTATGCACTGTTCGCGAAACCCAATGTGACCGTTAGACCAGTTCGTCTAGGAAGCGAGTGACCATCTTTCGATAAGCTATTACGGAGCCTCATTAACGTGTCTTCTATTTGTGCAAAGTGCTTTCGTACTGGGTGCATACTGGTAAGGGTCAGAGTCCGTTTGGAATGCCGCTTCTACAGTAATATCTGCTTAATGGATTAGACCAGCATTACAAGCAGCAGTGGTTTGGGCGTCTCAGGTAGTGCCGACCGATGAAACGGGTTGAAGTTCTCGGACTACCCCTCAGTATATTAGAATGCGCCTGGTTGATGAGAACCGCGTCAAATTGGCTTGTTATTATGCTGGGTGTACTTTCGATAGGTATTAGATAGGCTAACACAACCCGGAGACAAGAAAAATGGCTTCAGAACCAAAGAGGGCGCGGGTATTTTTTCCTCATTAGAGTCATTCTTATCGTTGGAAAGGCAAAAAATATTTTAAAAAATGAAAAGTTATATAGGCCCAGTAGCCAATAAACGAAAACGAAAGGACATGAATGACTGAATGAATTTACAAGAAAGGGTCTAAATGCCTGCAGCGTCAGCAAGAAGAAAAGGTCTTTAAGCAAGTGAAGAAGAGGGAGATATCAATACTAGCGAAGACTTAATGTTATTTATGCATTGTAAACTGCTTTATTGTTGTTGCAATTTAGATAGTTTTCCGTTTATTATGAGCTATTATATATTGATTTTTTATTTAAAAATGCTGTTTTAACAAATGTAAATATTCGTTTTCCTTGTATTAATTTTTTTAACCGTAGATCTTTGTATAATGTTGTTTATGGTGTTCTAATGAGTTTGTATGTTGAGGGCCCGTGTAAGAACAGCGGTAGCTTGATTCGGGGCCTACCCTGGATAAAGATAATAAATAATAGAAATAACAAAGTGCACTGATTTTGTAAAAATTCAAAAACTCGGAACGAGTCAATAGATGACGAATAAATTGGGCACTTTAAGCTGACTCAAATATTATTTTGAAAGTTTTTGTTGTGTATATTAATTAATAACTAAAAACTCTATTCCACCCAAGATGAGATTGATGATGATGAAAACGTTGCTTGTAGTAAGAACTTTATCTGTGTAGTGTAACAGTCCCATAGGATAGGAGCCACTACTGTATACACAAAAATTAGGCATGTGGATTTTATTACATAAATGAGATTTTCTATATGAAGGACATCAAATGGCGCTTAGCTAATTCACACCGTGATTAGTAAATGCAAGGATAAGCATTATGTACATGGAAAATAAAAGTAAGATTTGTTCACTATCCGCACACTTACGACGTGTGCGACGGTGTACTCATGACCACACCGTAGTTTTAATCGTAAATGATGGCTTACTCGTAGAGGAAGACACAAGTAGCCTACGTCCAAGTTTCGGGAACGCGTAAAAAAATTCTTAGTAGTAACTTACGTCGCAACTGGGCTAAGTCCGTTATTATTCGACGCTCGCGAACGAACCCCTCGTCGCAATACTAATTTGAAGAGACTTTGAAGGACGGTTATTTCGTGCGAATTTCTTTCCTCGTGATATTGGTGTGTATTCACTCTGTGCGATAAAGTTTTGAAGTGAAAGAAGAAGAAACATGCTAACTAAGTTGCGTCAGTTTTGCCATAGAACACTGTCTGTGAGTTTGTGGTGTTCAACCTATGACAATATTTGAAACAGCTGTTTGGGCGTGTTGGTAGCAACTAAAGCAATGAAGAACGCCACCTGAATTGTCTCGTTGGTATGTGACAGAGCTGGGAATAAGAGGATAGCCTTCATTAAACTATGTTTATTCTGAAGCATTCAAAAATACCACTAAAGGATCATGCAATAATCAATTCCAATAAAATACGCCACTAGTAAAATAAAACGTCTTTCAAATTTTGCGGTTTTTTTAAAAAGACCAAAGCTGGAAAACAGGACAGAATAATGTGATAAGTAAACATATTGACCATTTCATTGAGAACAGTTCTACGATTCTCTCAAACACAGTCCCATGTTCTTGTGCGTTTGTATTAACACCACTAAATGCAAAATGATAATATTTAAAAAGCGCAGTGCATGTACATTGTTTATAAATAGCGGAATTCTTGCATATATTCCTTTCCCCAACTATGTTAATATGTATATCCAAGACCAACAACGTCCAAGTTATGACAAGAAATGTAGTGTGAATCCTTGTAAACAACAAAACGCCCTTAAACGTCTTGCTGAGATTCTACAAACATCAAAATTAAAATTTTATGGCACAAAAGACTGTCTGTTCAACATTGGTAGCAAGAAGCTCTGGACTGAGCGGCAATCTCTTTGCTTTTAACTGGACATCAGTACATTGCCAAGTTGTATGAAAGTTTTTTTGTGTAGCATGGCGGCATTATGTAGATGACAGGAATAGAATAAATAAGTTATTTGCTTGACGGGACTTAACTGGGACAGTTTCATTTCTTCGAGTTTAGGTGCCGTTGGAGGCTGCCAGACCCTCTGTACGGAAGTCTGGAAGCCTGGGTTGGCGTCTGTTACTAGACCGATACTCAGGCAGCAGAGTATTGCAACTGGAATACAAAAAGTGCTCATTTTGAAGCCACCACAAACACGAAGGATGCAAAAGTAGAACAAAGGTCAATTGAAATACGTTGGCGTGATTCGATCTTTGATAATGTAAATGTCAATTGTTGCTTCTTCAACATGGCGATTATATATACGATATCACAAAACCAAAGACGCGCCCCCGTGAGGCTTTTTCCGGTTATAACAAAGGAGTTTCCTGGTAAGTCACTCCCCGCAGCCAAAGAGGCACCCACTGAATAACACCTAGTCACGTATCGACCCCTCAGAATTATCATGTTTCACTTTGATTCCATCCTGGATGGAACTGCTAATTAATCGACCATTTCTAGCGACATGGACATTCAATGTGTTTTTATCACAATTGAAGGATTATACCTGCAAAAACGGATGTTAAAAAGTATTGACATGTGATTGTTGGATCAAATCAACACTTTTGTTAGGTTTAGCACTAATCTGGCCCGTATAAGGAGGGGGTACGATATGACCCCAAAATTCTGATGAAATTAATTAAGTGTACTTGAATTTTTGTTTTTAGTGGAGTCATTTCTGATCAATAGCATATAAAAGCATAACAAAATAACTCCTTCGGATTTTAGAAATTTAATGAAAGAAAGAATCATTTGGTTTACAATGTTAAGCACAAACAACAAGATTACACTTAGATCATTTTCTGCAGTATCTTAAAAGGTCGAAACTGGATTATTTTTTTCAGTGTTGTAATGTAACGATTAATATAAATTCGACTAATGCACATAGTGGGGAAGCGGAAAATAAGGTTGGATGAGCTCGCCAATTTATTATTAAGGGGTTTTGGTTAACTTATTGATAGATCTGTAGAGTGAATATCAACTGACCACTGTAAAAAATATAGTAGTCAGTCTTCTGCGAATTAATAATAAAGGCATAATTATTGACTGCTAACTGAAATCAAAACAATGTCTATAAGACTAATGAAAGGTTTACTTTATTTTAACCTATTTTTACTAGTGTGCTAAAATTCGGCGCAGCATGAACTAAATTTCATCACGTTTGTTCGATTTTCCGAAACTAAAAAAAAGACAGATCACCGTACTCATTTTAGCATGGGAATCAACTTTTAAAAAGCCTATTGGGGAAATGAATACAGGGGTGGTATATATGTTTTGTGCACCATTTTGACCTCCTATATATAACAAAAAGTTCTAACTAAAGTTTGATGTTTAACGTTGTATATTAGAGGGTGTGCAAGAATATTCTTAATAAAGTGAAAGTGGGGCTCACTGGCCTACATTACTTGTAGTTAACAAAATCTAGCATTTGGGTCCTGCAATTTTTAAACTATGCAGCGTCATATTCATATATAATGCACAACTTGAAAATTGTTCTTACATATACGACCGAATTTGCAAGTAAGATCGGTACACATGCATTACTACGGCGGACGATTAGATGATATAAAATACCATTTTAGGGGGGGTGGGGATAAGTCGGGGGACGAGGCTGTGGACAGGGAAATGCCCCTTCCTTTTAAAGTAAAAAATCGTAAGGACGTAGATCAGGCAAACAGTGCCGTGTTTATCTTCAATGTAGGTCACTGCAGTCTTTCCACGTGATTTTGTTTTATAACATAAACATATTTTAACTTTTGGGTGTTATGCACTCCGGCAAAAGTAGAGGTTGTCAGTCTGTAATGTATGTCCTTAGTAAAAGGAAAGTGCACACCAGTTGAAGCGCCAAAGTGCAGGATCCAAAGATTTGAATATATTTCCGGTCATTTTTAAATGGACTTCTTGCTCTTGGAGTAACGATTAAAATATCAAATGCTCTGATGATTTGAAAGTAGAAGCTAAAATATTGTCATCTAGTGCAAGGATTAAGAAAATGTATAGTATGATATTTTATAGTATGTATATTTACATGATGATTGATACTGAAAAGATTCAAAGCTTCAAATGCCTATTATACAGGCCTGGCTCAACAGCTATGGTCAATTTTCAACTTTGCACAATTGATCAAAGAATGGTTGAACATTGACCAAGGATTCAATTTTCAGAGGGTGGTAATAAAGCTAAACTATGCGTAGAATATCAGTTTAAATTTGTTATGGTGGTCAAATATCTCAGGTGTCCTTCAAATTGCTATGTACCACTGCTTTCTGGATACCTTTGAAGATTAACTGGCACATTACCTGTTGGTCATTATTGGGTCAGAGGGAAAGCCAATTTGCGCACATATCTTTCGATCGTCGGATCAATTGAAAATTTTAACCCCTGTTACTTTACAACTTCATCGGAGCATTTGATCTTTACCCCATGTTAAATTAGATATAATTCAAGATGTACGATGTCATCTTAAAAATTCCAGACATGTTCATTGGAATCCTTGACAATACCCTTTCACGGTGATAGACAGGATAAAAAAGAAGTTGTCGTGGATTTACTCTCTAATTCCTTAGAATTATTTTAAGTCTTAACGAGGACTGGATTAGCTGACAAAACCTGGTTTTGGACTTAAAAATATTTAAATCCGTTGGAAAAGGGCTTACTTAAAACTAGCTTTTGATTTGAAAAAATAATGGCCTTAAATGAGTTAAACAACTGGTTTAAAATCATTTAAAGATTTTATTTGAATCTAAAAGGAATTTGTTTTTTAAATCCCAAAAAGAAAAGGGTTTTTGTCACTAATTCCCGTCACCTTAGACTTAAAAGACATCTAATGAATTAGAGAGTAGTAAAAAGATCTAAAAGGATAGCCCGTAAAGTAACTAGATCATTCAAAGAGCATTTTTGAAGGTCTAAATTAAAAAAGATTTTGGTTTTAATTTGCACATTGCAAAATAGCCCATGGTATATCATTTGAATAAAAATCACCAATGGTCCGGACTGTACACTTCTGGGTAACTGGCATCAGCTTCTATTCACACCAAGATCAACAACGCGTGAACAAGACAGATCCATGGTAAAGTCACTTTTATTGTCGAAATAAAAGTTTTGGCTTTTATAATCAAACCATAAATAAAACTGTAATTAGTTAATCTTCCATTCGGTCATGCTGTTGTATGTAACTATTCACCGCAAAAATGTTTCTGCAATTATGTTTGTTGTTCAAGGACTGCAAAAAATGCAATGAAGTGTTTCTCATAAGAGAAGTCTACAAAGAGGAACAGTGGCTAGAGATTCGCGATGAATTTAAAATTCGATAATAATTTAAATTGTCAGCATTTAACATTGCTCTTGGATTAATGGATTTTGAGTGTTAGAGATATTTGACATTGAAAGTTGCAAACCAATGGCGGCTTTCTTGTTAACGCATTATTGATTTGGCGTGTAACTAGGAGACTGATTGCAAGGTACCCAGATGTGGCGTCTGGAAAATGTGTGGTTTTACTAACGTACTAAGAATAACTCGAGTTTGGCACGAGCAAATATCAAATAATTGGTCTCTTAAAGGACACTATCAGTGATCTATCCCCAAAAGATTTGAAATTCGATGGAATAAGCTTAAAGGTGAAGGAGAAGTCCGTAGAATTCTTGTAAGCATTTTTTTCCAACAGAGAAATTGACAAAAAGACGAAGGAAAGATAAATACAGCACTGCTTCAAAGATTTGAATCTTCATTCAATTAGGGTAGTAATAAGTGTCCGTAGGACAATATATGACTAAAAATGTCAGATTTTTGTCCTTATATGATTTGCTTTTGGTTTACCACTGTTAGAGTATGTTAGGATACCCCTACTTTTACAAACATGCAAAAATCTTTATTTTTGATGAATTTTTTTTTCGATTTGGAACATAGCAAAATGATATGTGCCCTTTAATGTTAGACAGTTCAGGAAACTGCTCTTTCTAATGATATATTAGGTATACGAGGAATTCTTTACAGAGTTTTAATCTAAAACAACAATAAAATATGAACCTTTCTTTTTGAACCAGCGTGGATTACATACTTTCTTTTTACTAATTAAAATGGGCGAGTGAGTTAACATCCTCCCACACTATAAGGGCTATTAAAGGGGCATTCGTGGATCCAAGCTACCTCGTCCCCCGACTTACATCAGAAGTGGAGATGTATATTCATTTTGAAAACCGATAGCATTAGTTATCCATGTGTACATATATTACGTGAAAATTCGGTGGTATCTGTGAAGACAAATCGCAAATTTTGTATTTGCTTGTCCGTAATACGGACAGAAATTATAGCAACTGGCCTATGGGACCGTGAAAAAACATGATTGCTCCTAACACCAAAACCGCAAGGGTGGGATCAAATAAAAAGTTGTGAATAAGCTTTTTCTTCAAGTGATATCTAGTGTACCAATTAATAAACAGAACCGTGTTTGGAAATCACGGAAACGAAATGCACCTTTAATGGATGGCTTGGACAGTAATATATAGAACACTAATAACAGTATAATAATAAATGAACTGTCGACATTTAGTATAGCGGCTTTTTCACATTTATCGCTTGCCACTAGAAGTAGATATGTCAACTGCCTTACAGATGCCCAAGGTGCATAGCTCATACCTTTGGGCGGCGCTCAATGGGCAATATTCATAACAACTCCCCATTTTGCCACATGGCGGGAGAGAAGCAAGCGCGGTGAAAGTTGCCTTGCCCAAGTGCACAACCAGACTTGACATCTAGCGAGACTCGAACCCGTGACCTTTGGGTCAAAGAAAACGGACGTTGCATCCACTGGACCACATTATGCCCTGAACGTATAAAGGCCACGTACAATTTACATTGCATATTTCCCCAAGGCGTCCAACCCGTAAACATTTAGGAAAAGTAGTTCCGTTCGATTGTAAACAATATATATTTTAAACAAGTTACACTTGCTATAATATGTACTCAATTTGATTAAAAATGGAAGCCTCTTTTCTGCTGAGGCAGATCCTAGTCAAAGTTGGGTAAAACATGATATAACCCTGTACGATGGATCACATAACTCCGAGCGTTATTAATTACAAGTGAGGTAACAGG